>JAAAKO020016693.1:0-16068 GCA_010015015.2 Bolitophila cinerea
AAATATGAATATATATATATATTTATATATATATATATATATATTTTTTTTTTTAAGGGTTTCAATTTTCTAAAATAGTTATGGAACTATTATAAAAAAAATCATATTGCGGGTTGAGCCAAGATTCCAACCACTGGTCTATACTCTACTCTACAAATAGCTCCTTTACAACAAGTTTTGTTTTTTTTCAATGATTGATTCAGAGTTTTTAAGTTTAAATATATTTTGTGATAATTGCAATTTGTATCTGAATAGAATAGAACATATAGGTAAATTATTTATTTCCATGAGAAAACATCAATAAAATAGTCACACAATAATTAGTTATAGCATTATATTTAGAAAACAATAAAAAAATGTATTATTGAAACATATTTTATTCCTTAAAATAACCCGGTTAAAATATGAAATCTGTAACGGACGATTTCTTTACCGAGGTTGAACTCAGTTCTACCGAACGAACTCAGGTCGAAGTGATAACACTCCGATTTAGCACTTCGATCCATTTTTTCACTGACTTAATATCTTTTTTTGAACTACACTTGGTATATATATATATATACATGTCGATACGTATTTCGACAACTTTTAAACCCACGGCCACTTATCTAATCCAGTTTGGCACAAACACTTGTTTGCACGGCACTAAGAAAAAATTAAAATACATTTTTGAGTTGCAGCTGACCCTAATCACATTATTGGGAACGATCTCGGACTTTAGATGCTGGTGCATTTTCATCGTAGCGTTTGCCTTTGATTTATTTCATCAAATACCGAATTCTAAAATAAATTCAAACCGAGTTTGTACTTCGATCTGGGTCTTAACACAAACTCGATTCGAACAACAACGAACTATCCGGCAACGAACCTATATGAACCAAGTTACAGATCGATTGGATGACGGAAGGCTAATTTAGCAATCCAAACTTTCATAGCATTTAAGATCGACACAAAAAGAGACTAAAAAATGTATAGACAATATTTTAATAAAAAATATCCACATGCAAAACATCGATACAAATATTTTGTTTTGTATTTTTGCCTACAATATATAAATATGGCCTATATTAAAAATTGAATATTTCAATATAAAAGTAAATATAGAAGTAAAAACAATTGTCTGTAAA
The DNA here is from genome assembly GCA_010015015.2 of Bolitophila cinerea. Classification (NCBI taxonomy): domain Eukaryota; kingdom Metazoa; phylum Arthropoda; class Insecta; order Diptera; family Mycetophilidae; genus Bolitophila; species Bolitophila cinerea. The sequence continues at coordinate 1,128 of JAAAKO020016693.1, forward strand.
AGATAATATTGTAATAAAGTTTTGCGATTTAATTTTTATTGAAAAATTATTATTGTACAAAAAAAGCCATTGTAATTTAATATTACTATAACTAAACAAAAAGAATTAAAGTGTTACATTGATAATATAATAAAGCTGTTCACAATGAAACAAAGCTGTTCTAAAAAATAAAATATTACAATTTAATTAATAGAATAGGTTTTTTTATATAATTCTCAGACGATCGCACAACTACCAAAAACACAACATTTCAGTAAAAGAATTTAAAGAGTTAAGGACTATTTTGTTTCTTACCCATGTGAGGGTAAATGGAAAAACTGTTTAGATTTTGAATTAGGGGGAGGCGTTTAGAGGTGTAGAAAATTTGGTGTAGTGTGCTGGTGTTGGTTTCTATTTAGGATTTAGTTTAAAATAAAAATATATATTTTTTGACAGGTTTTTCTTAAACCACATATTTGCATATATATTTGGCCAATATACTTTGTATTTGAAGAGAAGCTTTGAGCTCAAATAAATAAGTTTTCTGCACTATTGAAAAAAAAATCAGGAAATTCGGGATGTCTAAATTTGTTTTTTATGAAACATTCCATATATATTTTACCTTTAGAACCGTGTATCCATAAAAATGATTATGGTGTTTTATCAAATCAGTGCCACTTTTTAAATTTTTATTCAAAATTGAATTTCATTTTAAAAAATCATTGGTTTGTGCACTAAAAAATGTTTTATCACAAAATTGTATATAGCAAAAACTATAATAGTATTTAACTTTCACTTTTCGTATTCTATTTGTAAATGAGGATAGCGGTGTTATAATTATTAATTGTTTTTTTAATAAATTATAATGATTATCTTATTTAAACCATAAAAAGCTATTCACAAAATGTTATATTGTATTTAATTTAGTTTGCTTTACGTAACACGATAGCTATTATCGGTTTAATTTATAGTTATTTATATTATTATTATAGGCAGTCATTGGCACCATTAAAAATAAATTATGTACTATTTATAATGCTCATACACATAAAAGCAAAGCGCAAATATATACTTTGATGATCACCACAAATTATACATACTATGCCAGTGTGGTTGTGGGCCATAAAACATAAAACACATACTCTCTTGCAATATTGCGTGTATATGTTTAACAAAACATAAAAAATATTTGATTATTTAGTAAGCAAGTTTGCAATATTTAACAAATCGAGTAAATGAAGATTGTATACTCTACACATTTATATTTATGATAGAAGCATTGCCTTTTCAAGGAGGAGACAGGCTGTAGTGATTATGTAAGATTTAAGCAATGATTGATTGATTGATCCAGATCACATATTAAGTTTTTTTTTTAAATGTATTTAAAAATTGTAATTAAAAAAAAATGACTAGCACTAACTATTTATTTTCAATTGAAATATACAGGATTGTCTTTAAATTAACGAAGGATTTTATTATTAGGCAATTGTAAACTCTTCAAAATAATCATTGCAATTGTTTTTTAATACAATTTTTGATTTTTTTGGCACTCTTTATTGTTGGAAATAAATATTTCGTATGCATTTCAGCAAGCTGTAGTTGTATTTATTGTGTCATATAAAATTTAATATCATAACAAATATAAACCGTCTCAAAATATGGTGTGCATACCGTGTTTCATAGTTCCGGTGCTTCTTTTCGTGTGGCATCGTTTTATTCAACCGATAATGCTACGATTTTGGAATGGCAGAGCGTTTTACAGAACGAGAATGGAAAACCGGCAGTAATATCCCTGCAGTGTACCGATACCCAGTGTATCCTATCTGGTGACAAGAAGATTGCAATGAAATGCACGACGTCTGAAACTAGCAGTGAATTTTCCAAAGATAACATGACAATGAAAGAAATATTTGTCAAAGATAAGATAAATAAATTTGAATAATAATAATTATAAAAAAAAATCCCTTTATCCAATTAAAATATATTTTTATGAATTTTACATATATGATTATTGATAAATGCTTCTATTTAGTGTCTATAATGTCCCATTTGATTATAATCCTATTTAATGATAATTTCATATGCTCCGAAAAATATCTTCACTATAATCTCTATAAATTATATAATATAAAGTTTGAGCTCAAAAGGATCCCATTTTATAATTTTACAGTTTGGTGTGATCATGATAAAAATTTTTTTTTTCTAAATATAATAATAATATAATAAAAGCCAATTTCTTTAGTTCTGATTAAACTAAATCCGTAATAAAAGCACTCAATTAACAAAAAATAATTAATCGGCGATTGTATTGCAAACAAAAAGTTGTCAGTTGTATTTTTGCTTTAACCAAAATTTGCGAAATAGAAAAGTCAGTTTAGATTAGTATAAAATAGAGAAAAATGAAAATTCGAAAACTCCTAAATCAAAATGCCACACGAGCATGGAATATAGTAGCCATCAAGTTCTCGAGCCAGTTTACATCTTCGATAATCTAATCTTTGCCACTGCCCTGGCAAAGAGGTTGTGAAGTCAAGATCTTCCCCTTAGGATTTTTGGCATATGGCTGGTGGGACTCGGATGAAACTTCGTTTTACATTTTAAGGATCACTTGACGAAGGGCTGCCTTTTTTCGGAATTTTAAATAATTACTTATCGAAGGGCTGGTAGAAGCCTTACGTTAAGCGTTTGCTAATTATAACATCAGGATTTATTATTTATTTTTTAAAAGGAATACGAATAATATCGGATTATAAAATACACCAAAAAAATACAATATAATAGATCATTAAAAAATCACCAGTAAGAAAAATTAAAGAGGCGATGGAACTTATAAAAAAATATATTATATATATTACATATAAAAAAAACAGAATATTATATTATTTATTTTATAAATTGATTTTTTCTTCTATGAATAGTTTTTCAATGAATTGTTTTTCTATAAATTGACTGGATACTGTTTAAAACACGTAAAACCAGTAAAAGTTGAGGGGTTGGTTTTAAATTACTTGGTTTTATTGTGTTTTAAAAATCACGTTTAAAACACGTACTACATGAAAATTAAAAAGAGTGTAAAACGCGGGCGTATGTATTCCATTTTTTTATATAACAAACAACTCCAAAATAACGCTTTTAAAAATATCCTTTTCTTAAAGATGATGTGGTTAAATTTGAAAAATATATTACATATTGGTGGTATTGTTTTAATAATTATTATACTTAAAAAATGCTAATTTGTGATGATCTGATAAAAATTCTAATAATAAAAATTATATTTGTTACAAGAGAAATAACCATTTTTTAAACTAAAAACAGATATTTTTTGATTGTGTAATCCACTATAATTTATTTTATATAATAAGAGAGGGTCTAAAGCTCCCATAACCCAAATCCCTTTGGATCCGCCACTGCTAACCGGATCTTTACCAAATGCAGTTAATACACAAGATGTTTTTGTGATAAGGTTCAGATATCGTTAGAGTTTTTAATATGTAGCACAAATCTAGAAAGATGATGAAAGATAAATGACCCACTTGGGATCGAGTGCTACACAAATCATAATGATGATATCAGCCATGCCATTCTTCTTAGTTATTCCGTTTTTGTTTGTACAACACCTTTCCCATTAACACAGCTTTAGCAAAAACATATACTCTTATTTCATCTACTACATATGACACAATTCTATTTATTTTCTATGTATTCCATTTCATTATTTAACAATGATGATTTAATAATAGCAATCGCAAGCAAATGTATTTATTCAATATGCACCTATATATTTACCTTTAAGATATATACCTGAGAACGTATATGTATAACATATATTAAAATACTATGCAAAAGCGTGTGCCTGTTTTAATGCATAAATATTAAATCGTTTCAACTTTAGTGTTTATTGCTTTTCCCACAACAAATTACGAAAATGATGAGAACAATCAACAATAGCTACATTACCTGCGTTCAGTTGATGGCGCGCGCGCGCTGTTGAGCAGGTGTACACGATGCCGCCGACGACCAACGCCGCATGCGACGCCGGCGCCGCGCAGCAACCGCCACCGTCAGATTAAGGCATTTACTATATATATATATATACTCATAATGTTAGTAAATAAGTAGTGCAACCGAACAGGTAATAAAACAGCGATGATGTTTTTTTGCATAATATCTCTTTTAGTCTTTGCCGCGGTTTAGGTAATAATATATATACACGTTCAGCTCAGAACTCAGGTGCACGAGTTCACAACATCAAATAAGACAATGATTTGATAACAAAGACACGTGTGTGTTTATTTGTAGTGCACTGTTATGACTTTGTTGTTGCAATGTGTTGAATGCATCTACGAAAAGTGACGTGTCTAAATGCATTGCCTGTGGAGCGTAGGCGTATTTACGAGATAATGCACCTGTCTGGAAGTTTGTATAGAAAACATTTGTTTCTTATTTAAAAAACAATACTATGCATTAAGTCATTTAGTTGACACAATGCCCCCAACGCAATGATCTGCACTAATCGTGTTTGTTTAAACGCACACAATCACAATAGCTCTTTACGGGTGCGTCTCACTGTTTATAATGGGATTTTATATGAAAAACAAATAACCGTATTTATGGAAATTGAAAATTGTGTGTCTCTGGGGCGATTATGAAATTCAGATGGCGCGGGAATATAAATTAAAACAAAAGCTATAAAGTATATATGTATATATATATATTGAAATATTTAATGTGTATTCTTATTTACAAATAAGCGTTATAATATAAGTCGTGTGTTGTCATTTGAATGATGAATGAATGAATGAATATATGAGAATGTATATGGAATTACTTAGAAGCCAGTTCCGCGAATGGATGGTGCTCCACTAGGGTATCCCTCAGAGCCGCCCTGTGGAGTATTAGAACCCGACGGAGAGCCAAAGGCATTGTTTGGTCCACCGCTAGCTGGGTACCCGGCTGACGAGCCTGCAGCATCCGTTGGAGAACCGCCTGAATAACCACCGTTCGTTCCAGTGCCTGAATTACCCGACGAACGTCCCGCCTGCGCTGGACCACCACTTGCGTAGCCCGACGACGAGTCTCGACCAGCGTTAGCAGACGACGAAGGACCGGCATTACCGAAGCCGGACTGAGCTTCGAATGTGTTGCGATTGTCAGATGGTCCACCACTTGGATAGCCAGCAGATCCTTGCTGAATTGCGTTTCCGTTGTTACCTGCTGTCTGCGATCCACTTTGAAAGCCAGGAGACTGTTGTCCCTGTGCTGCTGGACCACCCTGTGGGTAACCGGCTGCGCCTTGACCAGATGCGCCACTTGGATATCCCGAAGAACCTGCATTAGAGCCTCCGCTTTGTGGTGCACCACTTGGGTATCCAGCAGCGCCGCCGTTTTGTCCGGTTTGAGATCCGCCTTGGTAGCCCGCTGCCGCATTCTGTTGACCACCAGCATTGAAGTTGCCCTGTCCACTGGCTGGTCCACCACTAGGGTATCCCTGACCTGAGCTACCGCCTGCATTGAAACCACCCTGTCCACCTGTCTGGCCTTGTCCCGCTTTGTTTGCTTCACCTGTTGGTCGTCGAAAGAAATCGTAAAGCTTCGTTAGGCTAAAAAAATACTACGCAAACCTTCATATCGGATCTGTGGTCGGTATCCCTGCTGGTCAGCTTCGTACTCTACGATCTGTAAACAATTAAAGAAAAACCATTTGTTAGCCGATACCGCGCACTCTCACCACCCCATCATAAACCATATATTATTCGTGTGTATACTGTATAGATTTATGTATATGTTTTGCGTATGACTAAATCTTACTTGTTTCCTTCCATCTGGCAATAAAACATTATATTGACCAGTTGTTAGTTGACCATCACGCTTTTCAGAATGTCCAAACGATAACCCACTGGGTGTATCTTCGACTTCATAACTGAACTCATACTTGGCGGGTTCCTACAACACATTCGCACAGCAGTAGCGTTGACCACCAAGGAAACAAGCAAGATGTGAGTATATGTTTGTATGTATATGTGCGTGAAAATGTATATGGTTTGTATATAATGTATCTTACGTTGCTCTGACCGTCAGTGCCAGTGTTCTGACCTCCATTTCCACTGTTCTGACCTCCATTTCCGCTGGACTGCAAGTTATTGTTGTTGGCAAAGCCAGCGGCGGGATAGTCACTTGAACCACCAGCACCGCCAAGAGCATTGTTTTGTTGCTGACCATTTGCTGGACCACCGCTTGCATATCCATTGTTACCTGTGGAACCACCTTGCTGTGGTGAACCGTAGCTATTGCTGGGTACGTTCTGGCCCGATGAACCTTGAGGACTTCCACCTGTGGTTGGCGCCCCGTAGCTGGTTGATGGAATGTTGTTTTGACGTCCCTGTTGCGATGCAGCACCGCTTTGACCACGATTTGGGGCACCGTAACTGTCTGATGGAATGCCTGGGAAACCACCTGACTGGTTGCCGGTCGACGAACGTCCGTTTTGCTGTCCATTTTGCTGATTCGGTGGTCCATAGCTTGTGCTGGGTGTATTTCCACCTTGACCATTCTGACGAGACTGTCCAGACTGTCCAGACTGACCAGACTGTCCAGACTGACCAGACTGTCCATTTCGGTTTGGTGCACCGTAACTGTCTGACGGAGTATTTCCATTAGACTGTCCACGCTGTTGCTGATTTCGGTTTGGTGCTCCGTAACTGTCTGAGGGGGTGCCTGGGAATCCACCAGACTGTTGATTCTGGTTGCCGGCAGACGAAGGTCCATTCTGTCCATTCTGTCCATATTGTTGATTAGGTGGACCATAGGTGTTGCTGGGAGTGTTTCCACCTTGACCAGACTGACCAGACTGACCAGACTGTCCAAACTGACCGGACTGACCAGACTGTCCATTTCGGTTTGGTGCACCGTAACTATCTGCCGGAGCATTGGAGCCAGACTGTCCGCGCTGTTGCTGATTACGATTTGGCGCTCCGTAGCTATCTGATGGAGCACTTGGGAAACCACCAGACTGCTGGTTCTGGTTACCGGCCGGCGAACGTCCGTTTTGACCATTTTGTTGCTGATTCGGTGGGCCGTAACTGTTACTAGGGGTATTTCCAGCTTGACCATTCTGACCAGACTGGCCATTACGATTTGGTGCACCATAACTGTCCGATGGAGCATTCGGGGAAGTTTGACCACCACCCTGTTGCTGGTTTCGACTGGGTGGAACATAGCTATTCGATGGAGTTGCGCCATTTGATCCTTGTGGCTGGTTACGGTCAGGTGGTCCATAGCTACCCGATGGTGGGCTGCCACTGGATCCCAGCTGATTGTTGTTACCGTTCTGTCGTCCACCGAACTGGTTATTCTGAGCGGGTGGACCATAGCTGTCCGATGGTGTTTGACCACCGAAACCACCTTGACCTGTGGATCCCTGCTGTTTGGACGAATCGTACATATTCGATGGACGACCGCCTACCGATCCAGCTGTGGGTGCTCCGTAACGATCAGCTGGACTACCATCAAATACTGGCAACGCTGGTGGCAAAATATTACTTTGATCTCCTGGACCACCACCAGACGGAGGGTAGCCATCGTTTCCTGTCGACGAGCCTGCATTTGGGGGCAAGTACGAGTTTACCGGGGGTTCAGCGCCGACCAGCAGCAGGCCAATCGTCAGAAGTACAATTGCATGAGTCTTGAATGAAAAACAAAAACATAAATTCAAATATAACGAATTATTGTCCGGATTCAAATACCTTAACCATGATTTATCCTCCGTTGTCTTCTCCAATATATAGTTATATTGTAAGTTATTTTATTATTATTTGCTATATTTTTGAGATGATCCAATGCCTAGAATAAACTGTGCAAGGATCTGAACACAAAACGATGAAATAGGTAACTGATACCTTAGTTTGAATGTGTCTTTCTATTTATACTAAAATTAAAAGCTATAAAAATATATCACCATACATGATATATCAGAAACAGTTCATCCGATCGTGCAACAGCTTCCATGGATTTAAATGAACGGCATGTGTGACTGTTTTAAAGTGTATAAATGCACTGAAAATGGACCACTTTATTTATTTTATAGATTTTTTTAAAAATAAAAAAAAAAATGTGTAAATATTTTTTAAAATTAACAAATATTTTTTAATTTTTCTTTTTTATAATTACTTTTGATTGTACCTACAGAAAGAGGTGGTAACATTATTATTATCATATAATTATAAATTCCATGACGTGTGTATGCAACAGATGTGCAGTTCGGTGAGTGCAATCCAAACGAGAGCTCCGCGTGTGCTCTGACAAAACATAAGCCAAAGACATGATCAACAGCAGCAGCATCAACAACAACAACAACAACATAAAAGATTTACCTACTACGTACTCACTCCGTGGAACTGCATAAAGCGCGGCGCTGCGCAGAATGTGCATAATATACAAATATAGAATAAATCTAAATGCATAAAAGTCTAGTTTTGTGCAACGTGATACATGAAATTTTTCGTTTATTATACTTTGTGCATCCTCGAAATGGCTTTAGTGCAAATCGAAACGATTCAAATTGCAACATGCAACACAACAACGACAAATATGTATAACAGAGGAATATTGCGCCGACGCCGCCGCCACCGCCGCGCTGCAGTCGAGCCACCGCGCACCGTTTCCGAGCCACAAAAGTGAGAGATTTATTTTGTGACAATTGACAAACATTTATTTTATCAGCAATGCGCACGAAAACATTGTTTCACATGGTATTGTATAGTACGGTACTCGTACCTTTGTGTTTGTTGTTGTTGTTGTTTTTTTTGTTTTTGATTGTTTGTGGGCGGCTGTGGAAGCAATTAACTTGAACTTGATAAATTGACAGAGCGCATAAATTCAGTTCTACGAGTATGTGTATATTGAAAAAGGTGTCGCTGCGATAATTGGATGCAAATGGAATTTATTTTGCATTTTAATGGGAGGATGCGGTTTTCAAAAGGTATTGCTGTTCTGTGTTTTATACCGAATCGTGGTATGATAATGAAGACACCTATCAAATTTAAATTTAGTGAGAGAATCATTTTTTTTAATTTTATTTCTAGTCAAGTATTTTTGCCTGAGTACTGTTGCAAATTAAAAAGTCAATCGTATTCAGAATTGAAGAGTGAAAGCCACTGCTTTTGATATGGTCAGTTCTTTATTATGGTCCACGGAATCAGCTGAGTATCCTTTATACCCAACAAACATGTAGCTAACATTTTTTTTATCATTTTTTATCAGGTTTTTAAAAGCTAATAGCTAGGTTTATGTTTCTATTTGCTTTTAATTAGATTTGCTGCGAATGTAATTTTTAGTAAATATTTCTATAAGTTTTGTATTGACTTAATAATAATATCTACATATTTTAAATATCTTGTAGAAAAGATAATACACAAAGCTATTGCAAAATATTGGTTTCTTCAAAAGGCATTTTAATTAGGTATTTCTCACAAGCTAATTATTTATATCTTTCAAATAGGTTGGCGCGAAGCTAATCTCTTAAATACTTGAAATATCTCGTAGAAAATATAATACAAGGCTAATTTAAATATATTAGTCACATTCAGAAATACCTGTCAGAGAAATCAACAAATAAATATCCACTTGGCTCAAAATAAAGAAGAGTGGAGCATTTAAAGCTTAATTTAGAAAAAACAGGTCCAGATTTTCTTTTGCATCTGATTCTGGCGTTGTAGTCTCGAGGTGTCTAACAACCGGAGGGCCTTCAATCAATGAAAATAGCTTTGTGCAAGGTAAATGCAGCTTTAAAATGCCATTTGCTCTATTCCAAGTTAAATTCCATCCCAGTGTATTTTTTTAAAAAAATTATAGTTTAATTTTCTTTGATGTCAGTCAGTTTCATAATTTTATTTCAGAAATACAATTTAATTGGAAGCACTAACATTTTGCCGTATTGTGAGTTTCGCGATACATACAAATTGATAACATACATTCGCGATTTGTGTACAAAAAACAGCGCCTCTATCGGGTGTACAATGTATTAAATGAAAATAGCTTGTAAATACCTTTGAACATGGTAAATGTCTTCTAACTATTTAGTTCGTATATAATCTCATTTTATGGACTCAATAGCTCAGATGGATAAACAGCACGCCATAAGGAAACTTGTACGAACATCGATGTCCCCGGTTCGAAACCAAATGTAACCATGTAAATTTATAAAATAAATTTTCTAATATTAATAATATATAATACATAAAAATAAATGAATTACAGATTTGTTATAGCATTATATATTATGATAAAAACAATAGAAGAATATATATTTACTTTTTTAATTTGCAATATTAACTTATAATTACGTTTTTAAAAGATAATATAATATGTTTTTAGAAGATATTTTAAATATATATTTAAACATATTACCAAGATAATAGTATAATCACCATTATCTTCATTTATGTTTTAAATATCTTTTTAAATATATTTGACCAATCTCTAACCAACTTAAGTTTCATGATTATTGCAAGGATTTAGCTTGTTAAAATGGGGGCCTAAACCGCTTTAGCTTTTTCAAAGGTAGTAACAAATTAGTTATATCTTGTAATAAGCCTAATAAAACATAAAATCAAAGACAAATGTTTCTTGGGGCTCTAAATTTATATCAGATTAAGCACTTCCAAATCCACCAAGATTATAGGAATCCGAAAAAATAATTCAAATGTTTTGTTTAATTAATCAGAATAATAATAAATTATACTAAATCAATAATAATTATTAAAACAAATATATTTAAACCGTCAACTAAAAAACAGTCGTATTTATAGTAATTAAAACTATGTTTTATACAAATTCCCATACAATATCGGCATGGCAGGGCAGTGCTAAACTCATTTTTTGATTTCTTTATCCATTGCTCATTCAAAAATTCTGAATGCCATTTTCGGAAAAGTTGAGGTGAGCCGCATTTTCATTTTTGGGTGACAATTAGCTCACGACATGTTAAGGGCCAGCCGGCCGAGTTTCCGACTTCAAATTAGCGTCCTATTCTAGGATTAAGAGTATTGCGTGAACCTATAAAGTCAATTGAAGTAAAACTAACGGAGATATGGAGTAGTAAGTCTCCGCATCTTCGGTCCAGTATCGCTTGACAGCGCAAACAAAAAAAGGTAGCAGCTGCTTCGTTCTTTTTGTCTAATCCCTATTTTAGTCAAAGGGATTACGTATGCAAATGATTGTACATGTGCCTAATAGTAAAATAATTAATAAAGAAAAATTGTGGCGTAAAAATCGTTGATACTAAACGCGTTTTTTTTACATTTAGCTATTTCATAGTCAGTGACCACCTAAGCTCATAATCTACTGTACCGTTTTTTTATATTTAGCAAACTCTCTTTCTTTACATAAATAACAATGTCGATTTATATTGTATAAACCCTATAAAGTATTTGGAAATGACATAATTTTAGACTTTTTGATGAAAATTCGGTATTTGGACTTCTAAGTGCTGTAAAAATAAAAATTAATAAAAAGAAAAGCTCGTTATCAACTAATCATTTTGTTTTCTTTTGGATTTCAGTACACTCAGTGATGAGTTATGTGGGTTACCGCAATGAAACTTCTGTGGAAATTCGCTGTCAACGGCTTAAAAACTAATGTAAAAACACCCCAAGACATCTGCGCCAAATCTAAAGTTTTTGGTAGAGCTCAAAATTCAGCTCGGTCCTGATAAGGAATCGGTCATATCACAGCTTCTGATACAGTGAAATAAAAAGAAATAAAACGAGCTGACCAAATAACGTAAGTACAATAAGTACGAGCTGAATGGGCCGTTTAGCCGATATGTCTCGGATTTGGCGGTATTTTTTTTCTGTTGTGTGCAAATTTGACAAGCCAGAGATTAGACGCAGATGTTTACGACTTTTGATTCCATTTCCGCTCAATTCTAAATGCTTGTGACATCAAGTGATTGGTGGATATGGCTTGGTTCAAAATTTCGTTTCTTATAAATCAACCAATCTTTAAAAGTCTATAAAATAATAAGTTTGGCCATTTATGTGTATAAACGAAATTCAAAAACCTTCAAATCAAACAAAAAAATCTTAATATTTCATATGTATAAAAAAACTTCAATATTTTGTATAGAAAAACGTCAATATTTAATAAATAAAAGTTTGAGAATTTATGTAGAGCCAGTACTTTGCAATGATATCGATATCTTTCTTATTATACGATTTTTGTTGGAAACGTGTTAATGACCGGACCCAGATTCTGTGGACATTTTTGATGTGATTTTGAACCACAACTAATTTTGGACTAAACATGAAAAAACCGTTGAACGTTAATAGAAAACCGAAGCTACCAATCGGTCAAATAGGTATACTGAATTTACGAAATAAAGAAAACCACAAGTTCTATTAAACAATGGCAAATGTTTATCGATGATATTTAGTTGGAATTTAGTATTTACTATTTTTGATTGGGGTAATTTGAGAAACATCTTGGTTGCAAATTTAAATTCCACGGAGTTTTGCTTTAACAAACATTGCCTAGACGATTTGGAATGCTTCGATCCGTTCCGCACAAATAATGCTTGGCTTTATCCAGGTTGGGTTGCCTTCCACCTCTTACACTGCTGGTGTTTGATTGGGGACCGTCTGGTGGCTTAAATGCTAACAATAGAGCTCGAGTGTCTTGTCCTCTGAATTCTAACGGTGTCATCGGTATGCTACAAAACAATTCAATTTTCAGGCATTGATCAACATATTGGTAAATAGCGGCCACCCTAAGCATTATCGTGGAGATCTATTCCGCCCATACACTGTGAAAGACTGGAATTGCCATTTTTTCTACAAACCCTGCAAAAATGGTTAGAAAAACCAGTCAAATAATAAGGAAACCAATTTTTATTGGTAATAATACTCTCAGTGTACCTACATTATATTCCTTTATCATTCGGGGAACATTGCATGCAATCGTTACGCCGACGAATGATTGCATAAGAACATTACTTTCGCGTTATCTCTCCATTTGACCATAACGAGTACCTTGTCGTGCTCATTATTAATTTTGTCTGGCAACTTGGACCCTTCTATCCAGTTCAGTTAAACAGTTCCTTGTAATAGAAAAAAAATAATTGACTGTGATATATTTAATATTATAATTTAAAATTTACCCGTTACACATATCGAGTAAAATATTAGCAGGTACAAGAGATGAAAGAAGTGTAGTCGAAGAAAATTCGATGAAAGGATTGCGATGAACGGATGGTGATGAAAAGTTCTCCAATAGTTTGAAAACTTCGTAGCGTCGCGTCGGCATCAAGCCCAATGGTTTTATCATGCGGTGGCAAAACTCATTTATAAAACATGGCAATTGCAGAGCACAAGCCATGCCTTGAAGACGAAACGAGAGGGATTCCCTAGGATAAACATCTTGAAAGAGTGTCTTCCGAAATTGTGTATCATCTGTTTATCAATAGAAATAAGCTGCGCCAACACCCTACATCCCAAACTGCTTGCAACGTTTGTTGCTGGCATCGATTACGTGTCGAATTTGGCGACAGTTTCCATGTAATCGCCTCAACAGTTTATGGCAGTTGGCGATAAGTCTCTAACCTGAATTGAATTTTAACAGTTGTCAACTGAGAATTCAGCAATAGCAGTTATTGCAGGATTTTTGAAATATTCAGGCTTTTTGGCATATGGATTTTGGGATTTGAATTAAACTTCGCTTTTGAGGTCTTGAAATTCCTTCTAAAAACATAGATCTACATTTCTGTATACATTCTGTATAAGAAGGAATCTCTAAACATATGATTTTCTCCCTAAAAATATTCCTTTCAGACTTTTGGAATGTGGTTTTTTGGATTGTGATGAAAAATAGGTAACTAAAAAATGTGACTGTATCCATTATTTTAAAGTGTGATTTTAGTAAAGAAAAATTAAAAAATGTAAGTTAAATGAAGTAATATTTTTAGGAAGAGTTTGTACTAGAAACCCTTAAATCATTCATTCATTACATTCCACCAATAATTTGCCAAAAAAATAAGAAGAAGATTTTGTGAAGACGTCATATATTTTTAGGAATGGTTTCTCCTCAGCTGAAAGTCATATATTTAAAAAAGGGTTCATCCTCAAGACATTAAAAAAATTTTTGTCCAATCCCACGCGAATCCAAAATAGGTGAATTGACATAAAAGTAGGGTATCAGTTGAATCGAAGTAGTCAACTGTAGATGGCAGCGTCAGTTGTCAACTGAGATTAACCTTTGAAAGTAGCAAACCGTGTAATCATAGCATAAGACGCCGATGAATCGTTTCAATTCAAATGGTTGCAGCTAAAGCAATGCAAAATTTTGGTAGACGTATAATTGGCTGAATCCGATGATCAAATCTACCATCCCGTCATCGAAGAAAATTCTGAATAATTCCGCTGCTGATTTTCCGTCAGCAATAGAAACCCAAACTTTATTCACTTTGCGACGGAAAAAATGAAATGACTGCTGAACTTACCCAGAGTTGCCTTTTAAAATCGCCTCTATTTGGGTAACTGCAGTGTTGACAGGCTTTTTGTATATATATGAATTAAACGATTATGCGAAGCTTTTAGTCATCGATTTCTAAACTTGCAATCCATCGTAACCGTCAGCCTCATACTCCAATATAATTGTGCGTGTAATATCCTTCTGTGGTGAATTTACGTCGACATTACCATCGTCAATAAAGTCATGGTACCTTGCCCTACCAACCTCCTGTGTGACGCAAACGAATTTCACTTCGTATGTTCGTTGAACCTAAACAACGACTTCGTGCTCTTCATCAGACGATTGTAATATAGCCATAATTTCATCAAAGGTCATCGATAACCACAAATTCAAGAGATTTTACTATTTCAAAATTTGTATATAATATATATATATATCAAATATTTTTAACAATTATAGCCTCAAGGACAAGGTATTTGCTAGTTTTTGTTATTTGTAT
>JAAAKO020016704.1:0-16065 GCA_010015015.2 Bolitophila cinerea
ATTTTTTAATACAATATTAACTAAAAAATAATTTAAAAATTATTATTATAATTATTATTATAATGAATTTTTATTATTTTTGATAAAATATAATAGATTTTTGTATTTTTTGTATCTATTATGAAAGTAATAAAATATGTATTATTTTTTACTTTCCGTGTCTATTCGTATATTTTGTGTCTGTCAAAACTCGATTTTTATTTTAAAAATTAAAGTATTTGATGAATAAAAATCCAAAAAAACGAGATAGGACTCGTTTTTTAATTATATTTTTTTCCAGAAATTTGTAACTTTCTATATTTTTTTTTCTGTTTGTGTTAAAAGTAATCATTACAGCCTGGAATCTTGGTTTTTTAAAAATGCATAAATATGCACCATAAAATGCAATAAATTAAGCAAAAATATTTACAAAAGAATGAAAAATATACAGGTATAAACATTAAATATGTAGTAAAAATATGAACACAATATTATTGTATAAAAAAATGTTTTTACCAAGAAAAACGTATTTTTACTATTATTAAAAAAATATTGTCACTAAAAAAAATGTTTGTAACTAACTACTAAACGGTCAACGGTCAAACCTGATTTCATTTTGAAATACAATAATTTTGAGGCATGCTGAGCACTAGGGCAACTAAAAAGAAGCTCTAGATTCTCATTGTTTGGCAACGGTATCTTGAGATGAGTAAGACAGAAATACGTTTTATATTTATTAGATTATATTATTTTATATTTATTTATTAGTACACATGCTCATTTTTAGTGGTTTTTTTCAGCAAACACAAACAGAAACAAGTTAAATCTGTAGAACAGATAAAAAAAAGTTTTTTGTTCAAATATCAGTTTTTTTATCATTTTTATAATTTAATAAAATGTTCGTTATTTATTGCAAAAATATTAGGTCCGAACTTAAACTAGTAATAAATGTACTTGTTCGTATAGCAATTCTTTGTTATAATGTTGAAATTTTAAGTTATTCTATCAAGTATATATTTTTAAATAAATTTAAATGTAAATTATATTTTGTTAAGATTTAAGTTTTTTTTGGTTATATATTATGTATTTATAATGTTTTAAGAGTTTATTTTAAAAGCTTAAAATAATGTTTTTATGGCTTATTTAATTATAAGCGTTTAAAATCATATTTTACCGCTTATTTTTGGTTGCCCTACTGATCATAAACGATCTGTATAATAAATTATAAAATAATCTTTTAATATTTCAGATTTTCTTTAAAAATATTTTTTTTACCTTTGTGGAAACATTTAAAAGCTATGTTTACACGGTTGGTAGGTCGGCCAATATTGGACATAAAATTGGCTGTACATTTCGGCCAACCGTGTAAACGGACAATTTTTGTCTGCCAACGTTGGAAGAAAATTATTGGCCGACCAATGGCAGGTTGTATATATATACCAAAATAAATTAAATTGGCAGACATCTTCCAATCGTGTAAACACTCTGCATTGGCTGTTGGTTAAGCGTTGGCAGTCGTTGGCAGATATTGCCAGGTCATTGGACATTGGCAGATGTGCGAAGTTTTGACATCTGCCAAGTGCAAACTGATTGGAAGACTTTTCTTAAAAAAAAACAATAAAGTGTACTTTTGTTTTAAATGATTTTTTTTTGAAGAAATATTATAGTATTAGCTTTCCCATGTTTGCTACGATATTTCGTAATTTTGTCAATCTTAACATTAAAAATTAAATAAAATTTTTCTTGTCAAATTACAAGAAATTTGTCGATTCAAGAGCAATATATAATATTTTTCTCTAGAAAACATGTTTAATCATATATATTAAAAAACAAAAAAAGCAGCTTTTAGGTACTGCAAATTATTTTATGTTTTAGTAATCTAGTGACTAGTTAGAAGCATTCCAATCCGTTTTAAAAAGATCTTCAAAAAATCGATATTTGTATTTTAATACCAATAATTTATACGATATTTTTAAAAACAGATTACGTATTTTGTGATAAACTGGTCTGGTAACACTCTTAAATTGGGCCTAAATTTTTAAAATGGCTAAAAAAGTACCTAAAAAGTTGTAAATCGGCAAACATATGGAAAATAACTTATAATAAATGTGATTTTTTTTAATGAAAAAAACAGTATTCCTTGATTTGCGCATTAAAAAAATTATTTTTTTTCAAACTTTTTATTTTGCATCTTTGCAGCGAATTCTTAAGTAAGATATTTTACTAAAATCCAAATTAATTCAAAACAAACCATGAAAAAAAATCGAGTTAAAAAACAACGGTACATAATTTCCTTATAAAAAAAATATCTCAAAAAATCTGAATTTGACTTTGACTTTTCACTAACGTTTGTTTTGGTTCACCAGAAGGTCCCTTTTATAATAATTGCTCGTTCAAAAATTGTATCTGTTAATTTCAGGGATAAAAAAGAATCGAGTTATTTGATTAAAAAAATGAATAAATAAGTTATCTTTAAAAATAAGTAAATTTTGTAAATATATGATTTTCAAAAAAAATATATAACATATTTTTTATGATTTATTTACAAATATGTTAATGAAAAAATGTTTAATTGAATATTGGAATATGCATTCAGTGGAAACTTTGGCCCTTTAAATAATAATAATGCCGCTACAACAACAACTATTTTAAAATAAAAAATTGTTCCTTGGAAAATATCTACCAACCGTGTAAACGGAAAATTTTTCATTTGCCGACGTTGGATAAAAACCCACGGCAGGCTATTGGAATGTCACTATCGGCAAATGGAATTGGAAGCTTTTCTGTCAATCCTGTAAACTACCAATTTAGCGTTGGCAGACATTTAATTGTTGGCAACTTTTTGGTAGATAATCGACAGCTATTGGCTGACCTTCCAATATTTTCCGATCTTCCAACCGTGTAAACATAGCATAATTGTTAACAGTATCCGACATAATCCCTGGTTCCCGGTTCTTCATTAATTAATGTCTATTATTTTTTTAAGATATTTTCAAAGTTATTCCATTTTTTTGTGGCAATCGTAAAAGTTAATTAATTGTAAAATTTACTTTAATTTTTAAAAAAACTTTATTTTCTATATTTTGTATCCGTATAACTCGATTTAAAAAAAAGAAATAGATTATATGTTTAAAGAATCCCGAGAAACAATTTAGGACCCGTTTTATTTTTTTTAATTCATAAAATTTGTAACATTCTGTTACTTTTAATTGGTTTGTGTTAAAAGTAATTATTACAGCCTGAAATTTAGGTTTCTTAGTAATACATAAATATAAATATGTACCATAAAATGCAATAAAATAAGCAAAAATATGCACAAAAAAATAGAAAATTTGCAGTTAATAACATAAAATTTGTAGTAAAAATATGAACATAATATTATTGTATAAAAAAATGTTGTTACCAAGAAAAACGTATTTTTACTATAATTAAAAAAATTATTGTCACCAAAAAATAACTTTTGTTACCAGTAATAAAGTTTCGCATTCAAAAAAAATATTTTTACCACAAATTTAAATGATTTTTCTTTTGTTTATGTTTTTTAGGCACATTTTTAATTTATTAATTATAGTTATTTGGGTATACTTGTTTGGGCCTATAATTTTATATTGTACAATTTTTGGGCATATTCATTTTTTCCATTTTATATTATCAAATTTTAGCAAAATTTGAATATAATAATTTCAAAATGTGCCCAGTATACATCAAAATAAAAATATATTATAATTACTTCATATATATATATATATTTTTATAAAAACTAGGAAAATAATAAAAAATGGAGAAGTTAAAAAAATTGTTTAATAATAGCAAATATTGTGAAAAAATGCAATAAGAGGTGCAAAAATGCTCTAACAAAAAAAAAATGCATTTAAAGTCTTAAAATATGCAAAATATGAAATGGTCTTATTGGATTGGAAACTCAATCAACTATATTGAAGTACCCTTAAAGCCATATTTTAAATGTAAACAGACAAATATGTATCTACAATTTAAACTTGGCTCTAGTAATGATGAATTAAGTTGTTTTATAAAGTCTTGCCATACATGCTAGTGCAACGAGCATTTGTTTTGGTTGTTGCCTTCATTTAGGCGCGGTAAATATCTGCACATAACATTACTAAGCTCTTATTATTAAAAAACAACAAATAAGCTATGAAATAATAAATTAATTATTTCTATATTGCAAATAATACATTATTTATAGATACCAAAAAAATACCAATTTTTAAATATCAATAAAAAACCAAATAGAATGTATTTTGAGAATATAAATTCCAGAATATGACCTCCACGCACGCCGAGATCCACGATTATTTTGTATACCTGTGCGTGATGGCAGAGAAGAGACGTTATTCGCAAGCACTGAAGAATATCATTGCAGAGGAAACAGGTTTCTTCTCGAAGAGTGGTCTTTGGGTGCCGGGCAAGCATGCAAGAGGCCAAAGCCCAACGTGCATTCTCTCTTTCATTCATGATTTCAGTACGCTATGTTTGAAGCATGGTCTAAACCAACGATCTTCTCTCACAAAATTCGACAAGTGTTTATGTGTGTGTGTGTGTGAGAGAGTCAACGAAGCAGTTATGGTGATGTTTTGGATTCTGTCAGAACTCTTTTGTGGATAGAGGTCCCAGGTCCATGCAGTCTGTGTGTGCGCGTACTTTTGTTGTTATACTGTAATTATTGCGTGCCTATCAGCAAATCTTGTGATACTCTAGTGATCCTTTAGAGCCTCAGTTTCATGTGATTTAAATTTTGACTAGAAATAAGTGAAGTTTAAAGAAATCCAGTGATAAGCCAACGGTTTTTGATATACAAAAATGCGAGAGAACTGCTGACATTCCAGTTGAATTGTTTTGCTGAAATCACACACTCTCATACGCAAACCGTGAGTGTATAAAAACACACACACACACAAATACTAACAAAAAATTGCTCTTGCATCGCTTTGTGTATACGCAGTGTGTCTGTGTTTCGTTGTGTGAGTGCATTTGTGTATGCGTAACCGATTGCGCGCAGGTTGTTTAAGAGCGTATAGTATTTTTGTTTTGGTTCTTTTATTGCGCATTCTTCAGGTTTTTGTATTACCTGTACGAGTGCGTATTTCTGCGGGGTTCACGTAAAACAATCGGTTAACCTCAAAATGGGAACACGAGCTATAGCTGCCGGGATTTGTGATCAGGCACTCGGGGGACTGCCACAGCTTCTGGAGGACCTGCAGAAATTGTCCGAGGACCAGGACAGTTGCGATGTTGTGTTTGTGCTGGGCCGTGACGAGGACCGTGTTTATGCACATAAAATCATTCTGTTGGCCAGGTAAAGTGCCTTTTTTTCTTTTTCATAAAGTATTTTTACTCTTTTTTAAAAAAATATATTATCTCTTTATTGCAATTAATTTTTTTTTTATAAATTATTAAAAAAGGCTCTATACGTCTATACATTACCAATATTATATTTAATTTCCTATATAAACCGGGAATTCGGTCTCCCGATAAAATATTTATACAAAAACACGCACAAACATCATAACAACGGCTAATAACCCAACTAAAAAAGCGCTAATGTATTAATAATTTATATCAAAAATTCAAAACATGTTCAACAGAATAACACATATAAATATACCATATCATACCCCAAGTGCATTAAGCTAAACCATCGTACTATAGCGCATGTATAAATAATTCTGAAACTTTTCCATTTATATACGAGTATAGAGTATAATACACCCTGTTTGAGCACAGTTCAACTTATACTCATATATAGGCTCGTATATACAATATTATACTCATACACAAACAACATCCACATCCACATGTACACATGAATAGTTTATGCTGCGCCTGCGATCCTCAACACACCGCGCCGAAACCGTTTAAATGTGTATGTTGTGTATATGTTAGACACATATGTGTAGTGAATACTATATATGCCGCATAAGTTCACGGAACGTATCGTCTTTGCGCCGCGGTGCGCACTACCCCTGTTGATTGCTAGGTTTGCTCGAGCCGCTCAAAGCCACGTGTATATTCCTATGGAAACCACCAAATATTGTACACGTACTTTCATATATAGTATATACATAATATATAGTAATATATTACAAAGTCATTTCCGGCAAGTACTTGCGATTATTTCAGCCATGAAATCTGGAGCATCGCACTTAAGGTGTAACACCATATCAAGGCAAGTTCTTTCGTGTAATTTGGTGTACATATTTTTAAAAATATATGTAATATTTCGTAATTTTGGGTATTATATTGCGAATTTTAAAATATTTTACGAATATCGGTAATATATCTAATATAATGCATTTTTTTGTAATATTTTGAAATTTTCTGTAATTTTTGTAATTTTTTATAATGTTTGTAATATTTGTAATATTTTGCAACGTATTCGGGTGTCGGATTGGTTTTTTATATTACTGATTCTAATATCGTCCAATAAAGGTTAATTTCTTAAGTCCATAAAGGTTTTTTCTCACACATGCTACAGACTAGCATAAGAAAAATATTTGTAATATTTCGCGAATTTCTGTAATATATTCAGAATCAAGAATACTATGTATACAAAAATTGATAGTGATTTGCCACCTTGCACCATATATATTTCTATATACTAGTATTGTATAGCAAATGCGCATAATTCAAACTGTGTGAATGTATTTATTTGGTTGTTCCAATTTCGATAAATGTTCTTTACAAAAAAAGGATTTTAAAACAAGTTACCTTAAAATACCGTAGTTAAGTGAATTTTTAAATTATTTATTCACTATAGCGTGTGCTATCGCATTTTTTTGATGATAAATTATTTCATAAATTATTAAAAAAAACTTCGTAAACCCAAATTTCAGTATCGCGTTAAATTCAATATTATCGTACTCGTTATATGGTCCTAAAACATAATTAAAATTTTAATTGGAATTTAAATATGAAACCAAATAGCAAAAGTTGTATTTCCCAACCATTTGAAAAAACAAGGTTCTTGGTTGTATCATCACACGGAATAGATATAATGTTTGAACTTTTTTGTATAGTATGATTAATCTAAATAAAGTAAAATATTATCATTGATTACAATCTCAATAAACCATTTCAGATTAAATTAATAGAAACAAAAACCCAAAAAAAGAATTTGAACACATCTTTAGGGGTTTTATAAACAAAAAATAACAAAAAAACACTAACTCGATGAAAACATACATAACAAGAAACGAGTCAGGTTCTCCTAACTATTAGTATTTTGAACATTGGCGAAACCAGCGGGGTTCATGGGGACATGCATCCCCTCAGAAAAAAATCAAATATAACTTTTTTAAATTTATATACTTAGTTAAGGCTAACAGTAATTAATGTTATTCATTTTTTACATAAATATATAAAAAAACAAAGTAAATCAAAAATGTGCCCAAATAAATACACAAAAAAAAAACAAAAATACAAGTACATTTATTTTTATTGTTTAACATATAATTTATTTTATGTATCAACATATTTTTATGGCAACAAAAATGTGTTCATGATACCAAGCATTTTTTCTTGGAAACCATAATACATTAATGGTAAAAAAAAACAAAAATGGGTAACATTATTTTTTTTTAAGAGGAACAATTTATTTTAACCTTTTATTTAATATCTTCGTTTAAGATTATGGGGTTCATCAACATAGCTTCAGTTACGACGGTACCCGATACGAATCCGAGGTTTAATCGTTGCAAATGTGTAAGAAAATAATCTACACTAAAATTAATATTTAATAAAAATAGCTTTCAAATACAACAAAATACCAAGAAACAACAAGCTATATATGAGAGAAATGAGAATTATTTAGTCCGAAGCTAAATAATAGCTGCTTTGTCAGAATATTTAGGCCCCAAATCATTATTTAGGTTGGTTGGTTATAAAAGCTACTAAATAATAGCTTATTTATATATTTTTTTAATTAGAGCTTAATAACTCAAATTATACAGTCTTTATTGAGGTTGTCCTTATTTAAGTAGTTTGGCTTAATTAAAAAAACAGAATTTGGTTTATAAAAATACTAACATTTTTAGTCAATATCGTGACAATAACTTACCCCCCAATATTTTGTGGATCCACCAAGGATTTTGAGGACGGATAAGGTGCCTTACACCAGAAGAATAGAACTGCACACTCTACATGCACCTAAATTCAATTATATATATTTGATAGTATACCTGATAGTAATGACGGTCCTTTATTATAATATCTTGAAACAAGGTTGGTTCACGATAATTTTGTATTTACTTACAAATTCAAATAAAATTACGCGATGCTCAAAAATCGAAAAACATACAAAGAATAGTTAAACCCTTTTACTCTGCTCTGGCACTAACACGATGATAAACCATGTATGGGACCCGCTCCAGCATTCTCACAATATGACTCGTCTACGTTCAAATGCATCGCCAAATAGAAGCGTTTTGCAAGGACAATGCATTGTGCACAGCCAAATTGTACTTTTCTCAATGGTCCTCAATTTCAGATAGATGACAAAACGGTTTGGCAACCATACAATGGGAAAAACTATTGAAAATTATCCAAGCAAATAGATTTTTGCTCAGTCCTATTAACACGAACAAACACAGCGACCGCAGACATGCGCTGAACGTAATAGTACGAGTTGAGTGTATATACTTTAATACGTTTATTATAATATATACACATTATACTATATCCACAAAGGAAAAATGCTAAAAGAGTGCTTTTAGAACTACGATTTTGATAACAATATTCTATTGCGAATTGTATTCTTTTGTCCTGCATTTGTATGTGTGTGTATCTAAGAGTGGTCTATAGTCACTTCCGAAGTGGTCGCATTCTCAACGGAATCCGTACGGAGCGGTGCGGTGGCACTCAGTAGTCGCCAGAGACACATAAATACAATATAGACACGGTGACAAAACATCAGAAAAATCTAACGTTTTGCGCGCAAAAGCAAACATCCATATGCTGTGCAAACATAGGAATATTATCTTTTATGTTTATTCGCGACGCACGCTAACGCCAAAACCGACCCTTCTCAAGGCGAGATGTAAGGGTATATGTTGTGTATACTATATATGTGTGTAGTATATATACTAATAGTATAGAACATTTTTTTATAGTATGTGATGAGTTTAGTTCTGGGTGAGTGTTGTTGTTTTCCTTATCGAATCCATTATTTTCATACTCGCTGCACAACGGATATGAAAAGAAAACTGAGATATTTTCTAATATCCGTCCCACTATAACGAAGACGACATCGCAAGGCTATACCTCTTTGGCGAATGTTGAAAGGGAGTTTGCATTAAAATGTTTTAGTTGAAAGGATTATATTTTTACCACATTGGTATATATTTTTTAAGTTATTTTATTGGTTTTATTTCTATTCTCTTGTATATTGCATCATAATAAGATTGACAGGCAATTTTTTTATTATGATACTTTAATTGAATTTGCAGGTAATGTAGTATATTTTTATTCGGTTATCGAAATAGACTTAATAGAAAAATTCTTCAGCGGGTGAACCAAAAAAACAAGTTTAGAGGTTGAGGGAATCTATTTCTATTATACTTTTTTTCTTAAAAAAAAAACCTTAAAGGCCCTCCCCTTTAAAATTACAAATTGTCACTTTCGAAATGATTTTTGGGGGAAGTGCGTTGAAGGTGAATCCAAAGACGTTATTGAGAAAATAAGACCATATTTATGATACTCTATTTTTTTCAATCTCTGCTAAATATTATTATAGTATTTGCTGGTTTTATTATATTATTATATTATTATATAGTGGTTGTTTTAAAACTTAAATATAGTTATAAAGTTTGTATTGTTTTTGAATAAAATAATTAGCGAGCTAGAGAAATTAGATTTACTAATGAAAATATTAGAAGTAGAGTAAAAGCTCAGGCAATGTCTTAAAAATTATAATTTATTTACAAAGAAATGAAATCTTTATTGTTTTCTTGTTTTTTGGTAGACTGGTGCAATATAGTTTTGAAACACAAATATAATACTTGCAAAAACTATAATGTTATTTGTCATCGATAGAAACTTAGGGTGTTTCTCCATAGTTTACAATCTTTGGAATTTAACTCCATTTAACATTAAATCATTTTTTTTTAAATATTGTTTTTAAAAATATTGTAATTTAAAAAATCTTGTTTAAACAAGATTGATAAATCTGTGTATCGTTTATACTCAAAATCCTGTGCTTTGAACAATTGCCCCAAATAACTCTCAAAATGTTTTCAAATTTAGGGATTTTTGGATAAAAGATAAACCATTTTACATGAGTAACCATTTCATCCAAATTTAAAAAGGAATTTTGTTTTTAGCACTAAAACTACGTTGGGGTTGCCAACTCGATTTGCTTATCTTACCTTACCTTATTTGCTCAATTGAGTATTGTGAAAGATAAATAGATAAAAATTAATGTAAGATAGAGCAAACCGCAACCTGTTTGCTATATTTGCTTATCTTATTTTCTGTTATACTATTCTGCTGTCAAAAACAAAACTCCTTGAAGATTACCAGATTACAGCATATTTTTAAGAAATAAAAGGACATATAAATAGTTTTGGTCCTAATTATTTATGTGAATTGAATATGTCAGACATGTTCGGTCAGACTGGCGTAGGCAACTCCGAAACCCCAAAACCAGCTATTTTTTGTTTCATATATTTTGGTATTGTAGGTACGAATCAAAAACGCGGCTTTTGTGGATTCGGAGTTCTCCCTCGCCAGTCTGACCGAAGCCATTGTGTTATTTAATATAATTATATGCAAAAAAATATTACATTAACACTCTGATTAACATGAAAACAAGAATATTATAAAACTGTCGAACTTTTTCAGATAGCTTGTCTCAAAAACAAATCACCGAACGTTGTTGAAAAATTTTAATTTAGTTTACTTGTAAAATAAGCGAGTTTCCAAACTAAGGTGAAAAAGGACTACAAGCAAAAGTATGCTGTCTGAAAATATAAAAAATACAATAATTGACGTAAAGAAAGGTAAAAAAGGTAAGATCAAGCTAGCTTGTCACCGCAACTTAAGGTACGATCAGACGGACGGTTTCTCCGTCAAATCGAATGGTTTTTGTCCGTCTGTAGCGTGATCGGCATACGGAGAAACACCGACGGAGAAAAAAACCGTTCAGTCATTTCTCCGTCAGCCGTCAGACGGATAAATCAGACAGTTTCTCCGTTATAGTGTGATCACTCCACTCTTTTTGACGGAGAAAATCTCCGTTTCTGCAACCTTCACTACAGACGGGTAACCGTACGGTTTTATATAATATTTATTTGAAATTCATTTTGTATAATTAATTTTTGACCAAACCAAAAAGGATGAGATGAATTTTCAATGGTTTTTCATTAAAAATAATTTAAAAGTCTCCCGACTTCATTTGGGGTTAGCTGTGGAGCATATGAATAGAAAAAAACCTAAAATAACTTTTATTATTATTATTTATGGTGGCTTTTTAGTAAAAATAATTAGAAAGTCTCCCGAATTCATTTAAAAAGGAAAAAAACACCCTTTAAAATAACTTTAGGACCAAATAAAAAAGTTAGGCAGGCATTTATAATTAATTATTGGTGGCTTTTCAGTAAAAATAATTAGAAAGTCTCCATAATTCATTTGGGATAGCTGTGGAGCATATAAAAAGAAAAAACACCCTGAAAAATAACTTTCAGACCGAATAAAAAAAAATGGTTCGAACAATATTAATTATATTTTTGTAGCTATTCAGTAAATATAATTTCAAAGTCCTAATAAGACATTTGGGGATAATTTTGGAGCCTAGGCAAAAAACGTTTTCTATTAATTTTACAATAGCTCTTGAGTAAAAATAATTTAGAAGAAGTCCTATGAAGCCATTTGGGGTAATTATGGAGCTTAGATAAAAAAAGTTGTTGCTACCCTGTTAAAATAATTTAAACTGAACATAATAAGTGAGGTGGGCATTTATATTTATTTTACGATATCTTTACAGTAAAAATAATATAGAAGCCCTAAAAAGTCGTTTGGGGCAGCTATGGATCATAGAAAAATTGCAAATTCGACATTTGGCAGCACGACCACACGGTTTTTGTGTCCGTACGGATTTTGTCCGTCACATTTGCCCGTCGGCTAGTGTGATTCAAAAATCCGTTTCATTTTATCCGTCACGGAGAAACTCTAGTATGCTAGTATGATCACCCTTGACGGAGAATAACCGTGACATAAGACAAATCAGGCGGTTTTTTTGAACTCGACGGATAATTCACACGGAGAAACCGTCTGTTTATCCGGCAGTGTGATCCTAGCTTAAGCTTAATCCCCTAAATTTTAGCGATTTCAGTATAAATCACTTTTTAAATGAGTTGCCATGGCAACGACAGATATTCACGCTTTCACACTCAAAATTATGGTTTTAGTTTCACCGCTAGCACATGTCACCTTTCATTCTCTAGTGCTGTTTTTTTTAAATAAAACAAAATGTTTTGTTCCTAGGGTACTATTTAAATTCCCGCAATCTTCCATTTTCAAGGGTTATTTTTAAAATCAATATTCAAAAAGATTTTGATACAATTCCTTTTCCCTTAATCCGAGTTTAATTTATAACGACACCGAAATCTAACCAAAAAAAACTGACTTTACCGATTCTGACTCCGCAGCCATACTTATAATCCCGCGATGCCCAGCAGACCTTCAGTTCGTCAGTCTAAGGGCATCATAAACCATATACGTGTTGGAATTTCTGTATAAGATATTATTTTAATTAAGGGCAGGGTTTTCCGAAGCAAGTAGTAGTAAAATTAGAATAAAATACTTATGCCGACTAAACAAAAAAATATTTTCAGTTATCTACATTTGTTGTCTCAATTTTAAAAGTTCTGTAGTGATTGTTTTAATAAGCAATTTCAGTGTATTAAAATAATTTCAATTAAAAAGTGTTTAATTTAGAAAGATTATAGATGTGCAAGATTTTATTATAATACACTAATTTAAAAATGAAATATCAATCGCATTGAAAAATATCTTTTTTCCAATAAATATTATTTTATCTTCAAAAACTGCATCAAAACATATACAATTGCTCGCATTCGTAAACATATGTGAGATTCTTTATGTTTACACAGGATTTGAAGTTCTGATAGAATATCTAAATCGAATTTTCAGGTCCTTGGCAAATACTCCTCATATACCATCAAATACGACGCATAGGAATGAGTATATACACATGTTTATAGTATAAAGATTCCTCAAGAAGAGGGACAATAAACAAGCTCGTTCGCACAGCATCGCAGAGCTGAGCATACACATTTACATTAAAGTGTGTGTGCTTCTGCCTAATATTCCTTACACACACATACACACAAACATTTATACATACACTCTTTGAAGAAACTTAAACATTATTCCCTAGTACGTATATCGTATGTATGTGTACGATGTAAGTATGTATACTGTTGGCAATAATTAATCGGGAAATTTCAATCTTTTACAGATGCAAAAGTTTTCAGACAACCAAACGTGGTGAATTGTGCCGGATACCGGGCAGCTCTGTGACGCCGGCCGCACCCGGAACAGCAACACCCATACGCCTGCCGCACGTCAATCCAGATGTGTTCCGGCAGTTCATTCTGTATGTGTACACAGGCAAGGTAAGCATATATCTATATAATATAAAGCCAATCTTGTGTCGGACACAAACGTTTTCCTCCTCATATATGTATAATGTATATATTCAGTATGAAAACTATCGTCCCAATGTTTTCTCCGCAAAAGCAGAGTCCTTTTCTCTTTGTCCGGTATAAAACAAACATAGAAAACTGTGCACATTTATATATATGTACTCGTGTATACGATTGTACCCTCTTTTCTTGTATAACAGCACTGTGTGTGTAACGGTGATGGTGTCCGCCGTGCATATTCAACCGTAGATTGCCTTTGAAGCCACTAGAAAGTTTTCGCTGTTTCAATAAGGACGCACACTCAACGACCAGGCGCGCACGCAAACGCAGTTCCTTGCCGCTTTTAATTTAATTCCCGCTGCTTTTGTTTCCGTCGTTCGGCTAGAAAACATATTTCATTTAAATCTTGTTAACAACATTTTCTCAACAACAACAACAACAACAAATCATAATTTATAATAAGTTGTCGCTTGCGGCATTCTCAGTAATTTTCTTATATATTTTTTCTACTTTGCGGAAAATGCATTTTGTAACTTATGATATATTATATAATCATATTATATAGATTATATACGTATAAATTCTAGATTGCGCTATTTTCCAACCCGCTAAAACCCTTTTCGTTTCCTATGCGCGAGCGAAGCATACTTGTACATTTGGAAATGCGATTATAATCAACAATTGCCGACGTTCACACACCCTGCACACCCCGTAACGGTCGGCGGGCGTCACCCACTCTAACCTAGCAGCACATTTCCGCGTGTTCCGCTTTTGGTGTGATTTTATGTGATTCAATTATTTCACATATACATGAAATTTTGCAGATTATGCTGCAAGACTCAAAGGTATTTGAGATGATGACATTGGCTCAGGATCTAGGCGTGGACGCGCTCAAAACCGCATGCGAAGATCACGTTATCTCAACGCTTTCTGTGGCGAATGCATGCACTTTCCTGAACGGCTGGGAAATTCAAGAAAAAGCTTCTGGTAAGTTTTTTTCCGAAATATAATTTTACCTAGTATTTATTTACGCCATTTCGGCAATATGAACTGTTATACTGTTATATAATTTTATAACCACACACTGGCGTAAAAGGTTCGATTGACCCAAAGTATACCTGGCGTAAGTTTTAGTGTGTACAATCTAATCGATAATGCAGATATACACTGGCGTAAAAGTTACGTATACGATTTAATATACATTTACTTTGTATTTTTTTGCGCCAGTATGATTCAAGCTTTATACAAATATTAATAATTGTCACATGTGCAAAATGTTAATTCATATTTTACCTAGTGCAAATCTCAATTAATTTGATCGATGTTTCAGAATTATTTCACCAATAAAAAATAATAATAATGAAATGTGCCATACCCTTTTTGCTAATAACTTTCTTTGCCAGAGTTTATAAATCCCAAGGATGAACCATTTGCCCTCAGCTTCCCTTTCCACCTTGTTTATCTGTGGTGGTGGGCCTCCCCTGTTTTTTCACATACTTTACACATATTTTACCTAATAATCATCCATTGATCCTATATTATTGCATATAGATCTAAATGGATTACCGAGTTCCATTTCTGTTTAAAAAAACAGGCATGAATTATAAACCTCCGCACAAGAACGCATTTGGGATGAGAATTGATTTGCTAAATTAAGAACTACACATTACTTACCTTAACCACTCTCAATCCTAACTGCTAAATACTCGAAGCTATACTCGACCATGGCTGCGTTAACATAAACATATAAACACAGACACTTATAAACACAAAACACATAAAAATACCATAACGGTCCACAAAAATATACAATCCTTGGGCTTTGTATAAAAATTTGATTCTATTCGCACGATAACGCGAAGTACGCAATTTTCCGTCAATTTAAAATTTAATAAAATATAAAAAGCTGTTCCTGGCAAAACCACAATAAAGTATTTTTTACAAACAATCGTAAAATTATAATCGCCAGTCATAACCTCATAACCCTACTTTCGACTGCATTACCAACACACATAACCCAGAATACAAATTCAATAGAGTTATTTCATATTTATACATAAACGTTAATAAAAGCATCAAAAATTATCTCACAATCCAATTTTAAATAAAAACTAAATGTATCACAGATGGCATATTATTAAATATGGACTACCTTATAGTCACAGACAACCAGGGTTGGGAACGTAGCAAATGATTTATTTAATACCTAATTTACTACGTGTAAAAAATATAGCACAAAATTCCATTTACTACGTAGCAAATGTAGTAAATTTTTTTAAGCGATATTTCCAACCCTGCAGACAACAACACATTTTCACGACTGCAGACTTTCTTATCCTAACCTAAAAATTACACCCTTTGCTTAATTTAAACTTTATAAAAAAAAAAAAAAAAAAAAAATAGA
>JAAAKO020016714.1:0-16064 GCA_010015015.2 Bolitophila cinerea
AATATTTAAAATATGTACTACTCCACATCACTCTATTATATAAACTTAAAAACATTTTTTTATCAGCGACATCTATAAATGCATAGTCGAGATATTTACATGAAAAAACAAATATTTCATATTCCTTAGGACTTAGGTAATTTTTTTTAAAAAATGTGGCGAGAAAAAATACATTATTAAGTGCACATTTTGTAAATTGTTTACTAGATAAAAAACCTTTATTAGAATACCAATTTTCAATTAACTACTAAGCAAAAAAAATGTTGGTACCAAAACATTGGATACACAATCATTTTTATATTTATTGGGGTACATTTCTTTGTGACATTTTTTATTTATTTTGGGTACACATTTTTTTAATTTGGATTTTTGGGCTTTATTCTTATCCTTTTTAATAGAATACGTAAAACTAAATAATTTATAGCTATTTTTTATCATTTTACAATGAATTTTATTATTTTATTATTTTAATTTTAAATTGTGTTTAAAATTGAAAATACAATTTTAATAAAATACATTAAAGTTGGAGTTTTATTATTTTCGTTAACAATAATATATATTTGTGCATAATGCACACTGCATATAATACAACCCATAATATTTCAAGTAACACAGTCTATTAAGTTTCCATTCATTCACACTAGAAGCGAGTGAAAAATTTGCTGGGCCAGTTTCACTCCAGCATGTCATTCCTCAAGCTGTTTCACGCTTATAATCGTAAAATTATCTATGTATTTGTGTCCATTCAGGCAACACCCTCTGCGCCACCAAGTATAAATTCTAAAATATCATGTGCGAGCGTAGGATTAGTAAGTAATAGCCTCTTTTGTGTGTGCATTATTTGCAAGACGCTTACTCGTTTATAGCTATACAGATACAGACTCGAAACGGACTGTCACAAACTTACACACATATATATATGCTCGTAAATTTCACGACATCGCACATTTGCAGTCCCATAGAGAGATAGAGACACTATACATTAAACCATTAAAGCATTTTGTTATTGTTAGTAAATTGTAGAATATATACACACTGGCAGAAATGTAATTTATATATTATTATAGCTGTCACTTGTTTTACGTTGTATACGTTGTTGTTTTCGTTTTGCGTGTAAATTTAAATACGCACGGAGATTTTGTAATTTTATTTATAAATTATTGTTTTTTTTTGATTAGCTGTTTACGAACTGAACAATTCATATTTAGAGCAATATATGGCTGTTTTGTTGGAAAGTGTCTAATACGCTCTAATCGACGCTTTTTCCGATTTTATTACCATAAAATGTATTTATTTTTATAACCAATGAATTTACATTTTCAAATCGTGAATTTATAAACAATATTAAAAAAAAACGAATGAAGACAACTCGATGATAATATTTCTTATATCTAAACATATGGTTCTTATGTAATAAGAATAAGAATATAATATAATGTTAAAAAATAATTCTATGAATAAATCAAACAACTTATTCATATCGTGTTTCTGTGCGATTACGTCCAATACATAATAATTATTTTTTGCGCATAACAATTATTATTTAATTCAATTTTATAGACATGTGACGGAAGTGCGAATTTTTCTGCGACAATATGTTTTGTATTTATTTTTCTATATGTATATTGGATATATAAAGGTAATACATGCATAATTATTAAATTATGATATATACACTTATCGAATATATACAGTATTTTCGATTTAAATGTATTTTTCGTCACTCAGTCTGTTTGTTTAAATATTTAAACATATAGGAAATGCTTTATGATAAACGAAGATTATTTTTTATATTATTTTTATGTTTAGTTTATTATTAACTTTTAATATTTCAATTGTGAACGCAAAATGTCGATTAACGAAATGCTAAATGAATATACTTGGCTGTTGAATAAGTTTGAGGATCGCCATCTACTTAGTAATAGTAGAACTAAAACTTCGACGAATATGTCATCATTCATAATAACATAAACTAAAATGTATTTCAATTTGTAATTTTTTTCTTCGATTGCAAGCCATTTAAAGTTGATGTATCAATTCGACTTTGTAATCAACATCTGGAGCGGTTTAATAGGGATTGAAAGTATTTTGAGAGTCGTTTCATCACTATGGATGAGACTTGGGTCTACCAACATGATTCTGAATTAAACAAGTGGTGTGAACCCGGCTTTTTAGCTCCGAAACGCGTTTTTTTGGGATGCAAAAGATATTTTTTCTTGGAATATCTCTAAACAATAAACTCGTATTATTATTTTAACCTTTTAGCCCAATTGAATGCAAAAATTCGTGAAAAAAGACCAGGTTTACAGAAGAAACAGGACAATGCAATTGCTCACATATTTCAAAAAACCATCGCTAAAATCATTGAATTACGAATTGATGCAACAACCGCAGTCTTTTCAACAGATAAGACTCCTTTTGTCTTCTGGCTCTTCTCACACTTCAAAAAATTCGTTCGTGGTACACGATTTTTATCAAATGAAGAGGTAATACCTGTCGTTGAGGAGTAGTTTTCATGAAAAAAAACGGAAAACCACTACAGAGTTAGAATCCATAAATTTTAAGTATCATTCAATTTATTGAAGTTTATAAATTATACTGAAAAATAAAGTAATTTTTACATCCTGAAATCCTTTTTTCTTTCTTTTTCGTTTCGCAAACTTATTAACAGCATAGTACACATATCTTAAAAAAAATTCAATAATTTTGTAGTATACATAATATTACCCTTTCTTTAAAAAATCTTTTAAATATTTGTCTACACAATTTAATTTTGAAATAATATAGTAATAATTATTGGTATATCAATTATGTCATATTTTAATAATGTTCGTAGAGTGTTATCTCTGCTTGTGTAATAAAACCAAATATCGTCTTATAGAGACATATCCATAATATATCATTCCCATTGGGAGGTGGTAGAATCTATATCGTCTGGTCGGTTAACAATGGTTAGTAAAAGACGGATTTTTATGGATTTTTTTAAGGGAATCTTATTTCCTCAATTTTAAAACAAGCATAAAAACAAGGATTTTTCTGAGCAAATGACTGAGATGTTTTGTACAATATTGCCGCTTACTGCATTCTTATGCGTTGGTCGTATTTCTTATCGGAAAAATGACAGAATCACAACCCTGATTACAAATCAAAATATCTTTTAAAAAATAAATATTTTAATTTTAAAAAGTGTGGGTTTAAATTTATAAAAAGGATTCTAAATCATATATTTTTTAAAACCAGTTTTTTGACGTTTTTTGACGTTTTTTTTATTAAAAACCATAAAAAAACAAAATTTGAGTTTAAAATTGAAAGCTGTGTCTGCGGATACTTAAAAAAAAAACAGTTTTTATCTTGACAACCATACATGGAAATAATTTTCATATTAAAGACTGTAAAACAATATATTGATTATTCTTTTGTTGAAAATCAGTACAACTGATCTTAATATTTTAAAATAGTTCTTATAAGTCTCAATTATAAAAAAAAATCAACTGAAAATTAATGTTACAAATTAATATTAAAAAAAAATAATAAACAGTTCTTCTAACTGTAAAATAAGTAAAAATCAGTATACTGAATGCCAACTCGGAAAACAATTGATAAAATTATAAAGTTTTCTTACTTTGTACTATTTCAGCTTAGGGTTTTTTTATTTTCGTGATCTCCGACCGAATAGTTATGCCTCCTTGCTACTCATTTCGCTTGGCAAGTATTTTACCAGATAGAAATTTATCGTCCACTTCAATTTTGGGGCAAAGCCTTCTTTGAAAATCATCTTTGACACAATAACTTTATCACTTACCTGAAAAATTATAAGTGGAAAACCCTTGGGCAAGCATACTTGCGTCTGGTCGTCAAAGGGTTACTTTTAAATTAGAAATTTGAATCTTTTTTTAAATGGAATTATTCCTAAAAATTTCAAAATTTGAGCATAAAAACTGTCTTAATAAAGAATTCTCCGAATAACAATTTCCCTAAAAACGATTTTTCCGAAAAAAAAGTGTCCATAAAAAATCCATTTTTTATAGTTTTATTTTAATTTTTTGTCTAATCTACAGTTTTCTGCGCAAAGACGGAGGAGAAGACGTGGGGGTTGAAATTGCAGGGTTACCAGTTATTAACAGGGTTATTAACAGGCTTTTTGATATATGGTTGGTGAGGTTGGGAAGAAACTTCATAGAGTACTATTCCACATCTTATATCCACAATTTCTAAACCAAAATTTAGAAATGCTGACGTGACACAATTTCTGAAATAAAAAATTTCAATTATTAAGATATTCTGCCGCGACAGAATTTCTGAAGATTTTATGACATTTAATTTTTTGTATAAGAAAAAAATTTAAAAATTGTGTCGCTAGAAATTGCGACGCGCACCCAAAAAAATCGTTATGGGTATTTTTTGTGCATACACGAGGGTAGATTGAAAAGTTTCCGGAATGGGCAAGAAAACGCAGTATTTAAACAGGTTTTTGTTTATATTTTTCAAAATAGTCTTCTTGCAAGGCCAAAAACGTTTGGACGTCCACTGCGTGGTTCATTCATGGTGCTCGTACATTTTAACGCTCTCACTCAGAAACTGACAGTCGAAAATGAAGGTTTCTGCAAAATATCTCGTATCTCCGTCGCCTTTTTTTCCATCCATCTAGAAATGGTTTATCCATTTTTGCAAAAGTGCCTAACTTGCTTCATAAAACTGCCTAGTAAAGAAGAACTGTACGACGTATCTGTCTGAAAATTTGACAGCTTTCCTA
Source organism: Bolitophila cinerea (assembly GCA_010015015.2). NCBI lineage: Eukaryota > Metazoa > Arthropoda > Insecta > Diptera > Mycetophilidae > Bolitophila > Bolitophila cinerea. Next base: position 4,754 of record JAAAKO020016714.1, read on the forward strand.
AAATTGGTTTGCCTTGGCAACCATCATAACAATTTCGCGATACGCGAGCCATATCTTGCCCATTCCGGAAAACTTTTCAATCTGCCCTCGAAATCTATTAAAATAACAAAAACCAAATTCTTATTTGGTAAATTGTTTTTTTGGGAAATGGTCGTTTTATAATGTCTCGGGAAATGGATTTTCGGGTAAGTGTTTTTCTGGAATTGTTATTGGCAGATTTTTTACTGTGGAATTGTTTTTCGGGGAATTGTCGTACAATCTTTTGCAACACAGTGGGTCGATTTATTATTTTTCTGGCTCGTAAAACACGGAAATAAAAACGATTGGAGCGTTAAATATATTTTCTTTAATTTTTTTGGATATAAGTTTTTGTAATGGCTTAACAAGGCTGCAAAAAGGAAAAATCCATTTTTTAAACTTTAATTCAATATCCTGTACCCGTTCAAATTTAGTTGAAAATGAACGCTGGTCAAATTTTATATCTATTTTGTTTTTAGGCAGCCCTGAATAGGTATTTATTTATTTACTATACTTTCGTGCGAGTTGCACATACAATATATATACAAATAAACACAAATCAGTATACACAGTCTACACATTAAATAACTTTTCTTAATTCTCAATATCTATACATCAGACTATACAAATACATTATACTCACACATCAAAATTGTCTATATATGCCTTTCTTATATACATATACGATATACTTATGTATGAATGTGTGCAATGTATTTACTTATTATAGAGTAGACTTCACAACACATCACAACTTGAAGCTATAAAGCTGTGTTGCCGCACCGCGACGCAACGCGCAGCCGCCGCCGCGACGGACGTAAGCTTTGGGCAAAGTTGCTAGCAACTGCGTTGCTTGGTTTAGTTTACCTGTAACCGTCTATGCAGTCACTTCACTGCCTGAGCGCTCCAGTCTTCGCGAATTCTCTTCTCTCAAACTCGATTCTCATATAATATTATTTAAATATATACTATATATATATTATATTTGTTTAGTACAAATCTCGGGCAAAAGTGTGACAAAACAGATTGTGTGCCCGAGCAGCCAAATGCCAGCAAAACAATGCACGCGTCGTCGTCCACAGCCGTCTAACTAAAACGTGTGTGTGTCTATATGGATAAATGTTTGTTTATTTATATATGTGTATAAAAACCTGAGTGTGTGTGTGTGTGAGTTAGGATATACATACAATAAGAGTGAACACATTAATAAAGGTGCGCGTGCGTGTGCGTTGTTGGAATGTCTCACGGTGTCGCGCGGAGAATGTAATCTAGTTACGATCAAAACTATCCCCGGAATTGGATTATAGTCGTGCGGCGTGGGCTCAATATATATATATACATATTTTCAATAGCCGAATTCCATATTTGTGAATAAACAAGTTCCCGCCTAACATTGTGTGCAATTCTATATAAAACGTTTCTATTTGATTGCCGTTAAATACGTTTCGAATGAGTAATCGTGCCTGCCGCCGCCGCGCCGCTGCTCCGTGCGTTGAAATCTTTTTCGGCTAATTATACACAGACCGCAAATTAAAATATATCCGCGTGCGCAAGCATTTACGAATGTAACTTTATTTATAAATAAAACTCATGTCGAACACAACAACTACTTGTTTAGCTATATTTGTTTATTTGCTATATTTTATATACCGCGTCTATATTGATTGTTAAAGGTTTCTCTATTGGATGCGGTGATGTTCTACTCACATGCACTTTAAAACTGTTTCAAATTAAGCTTGCACTCAAACATACCTGCACTAAACTTAAAGTTTATACAAATATGCTATAAAGCTACTAATTACGTGTACCTGTACGTGTCGGTAATTACGTTTGAACTGCAAATTGTTGTCGATAATTATTATTCCGAAAGTGTGCCGATAGTTCATGGTTACACACACACACACACAGTTCGGTTACTAATTGCTTACATACGAAAAACGCACTTAACTCGGTTGAAACGTTACTTTAATTTTTCGCGATCACACACAGAAGAAAATAGATATAAATCGTAATTTGTATATGCATTGTTTAAAAGGGTCATTGAACTCTGGGTCGGTAACATAACATTGTTTTAGCTTACCTAAATCCATGAATATACATATACAATACGTTTTTATTTTATTTTTCTCTATACACACACACATACACACAGCAACATAAGTCTATATCTCATTATTCAGTTAAGCCGCAAGAATGACAGCTATTCGGTTTAACGCTTGAAGAACACGACAAGAAATTCGCACCTCGGCCGAACTCTGTTTTTGTTCTTGTGCAACGCACCTTTCTTCTATATATATAACATATAGAGTGCGCCTGCCAGAGTGCAATGCTATTGCTGTGTCATTCGCCACGGTACTTAACTACAATTAATTTTCTGGAATTCATCGTACGCAACACTGGGATTACGAAATGTTTGCGCCAAGGAATTCTTCACCCGTCCAACTGCTTACCGGCGAAGAAATAGCTGCTTATCAGGTTTGACATTTTTGCTAATTTGTGTACCTATATGTTATTGTTGTTGTTTGGTTGGTTGGCCTGACTTCATTTTGAGCAAAAAATTATGTTTTGTATAATTATTTAATATTATATGTGTAAAAGTCAAGGTTAAAGTTCGTGGAGTGTTTTATGTGCGCGCGGGAATATCGGAATGACATAATAGATGCGAAAGCTAACGTTTTTTGTGTCTCTATTTGACTTTTCAATTAACGACTCAGTTGGAATTGATGATAGTATTTATTTATAAATATAGGTGTATAAGCTTAAATTCGCTGTTTTGTAGTCAGATAAACACATTCATAGAAAGCAGTAGCTTAAAATCCCAGGGTCTTAGAAGTGGAATCATCTACAAAAGAGGCTACAAGGTGTTGGCCATTCTCATCAAGAGAAAAGCCTGACTTTTAATCGTCTATGGGTCAACAAGTTACTACATTTAGTTGCTTTAGTATAAGCTAAATCAAAGCCAAAGCTATGCAGTGGACACCTGATGTTGTGAAGATTTGTAATTCCTGGAGCCGAATATAATGTTTGTCAGAATCAATAATATGCCATCTGCAAATATCTTCAATATACGCATGGAATGGGATTATATAATATTTACGAGAAACGTTGACATTAACAAAAATATCTGTTACAGTCATATTATGTCTGCTATTAATATTTTGATATTCTTTATCAATATAACGGAATGTATAGTAGTTTTATACAGTTTTTTGAAAGGTTTTTATACAAATTTATAGACAGCTTTTTAAACACTCTTTTATTCACTATTTTAAATGGTATTTTTTACAGTATTTTAGACAGTCTTTTTGACAATCTTTTAGACAGTCTTTTAGACAGTATTTTAGACAGTCTTTTAGACAGTATTTTAGACAGTCTTTTAAACCGTCTTTTAGACAGTCTTTTAGACACTCTTTTAAACAGTCTTTTAGACAGTCTTTTAGACAGTATTTTAGACAGTCATAGACGGTCTTTTAGACAGTCATTTCTACATTCTTTTAGACAGTAATTTAGACAGTCCTTTAGACAGTCATTTAGACAATGTTTTATACAACTATTTTAGACAGTCTTTTAGACAGTCTTTTAGACAATCATAGACGGTCTTTTAGACAGTAATTTCTACATTCTTTTAGACAGTAATTTAGACAGTCCTTTAGACAGTCATTTAGACAGTGTTTTACACATCTATTTTAGACAGTCTTTAGACAGTATTTTAGACAGTGTTCTAGACAGTCTTTTAGACAGTCTTTTAGACAGTCTTTTAGACAGTATTTTAGACAGTCTTTTATAAGTCTTTTAGACATTCTTTTATACAGTCTTTTAGACAGTCGAAAAACAGTGGACTTCACCCGGCGAACGTGCTCCGAAGAAGGCGAAGACCGTCTCATCGGCCGGAAAGGTGATGTGCACCGTTTTCTGGGACACACAATGTGTGATTTACATCGAGTATCTGGAGAAGGGTAAATCAATCACAGGGCTCTACTATGCCGAATTAATGGGTCATTTCGACGCCGAATTGCAGAAAAAAAGGCCCAATTTGGCCAAGAAAAAAATGTTTTTCCACCCTGACAACGCAGCCTCCGTTGCCACCGCGAATTGGTAAAATTGGGCTACGAAATGCTCCGCCATCCAGCGTATTCTCCAGATTTGGCCCCATGCGACTACTTTTGGTTTTCAAACTTGAAAAGTCACTCGCCGGGCAGGATTTTGAGTCTAATAAAAAGGTCATCGCCGCCACGGAGGCCTACTTTGATAAAGATAAATGACTTAACATATTAGTGTCTACTAGTTCAAATACTCTGATCGGATTCCTTCGGCAGCGCTGACCTAGTCAAGTGAATATGTACATTGAGAGACTAGAATTACCATTAAAATTGTCGTTTTTCAACAAACTCTGCAAAAATGGTTATTAGTAATTAATAACCGGTCTCTCAGTGTAGATATGGGATAGCTCCGTGAACCTGACCACCCAACAACATGGAAAATTAACCCCTAAAACTTTTTTCGTCATAATTTTTTAACCGAGGGGGTAAATCAATGTTTTTGGCGGTTATTTGTGGTCATAAAATGGACATTCAAATACCGCAAAAAAAAATTTGGGGGTCCAAACATGAAATAAACCTTTAAACCTTCTTTCGGAATAACTTTTGAACCAAGGGTAGTTTATCAAAGTTTTTGGAAATAATGGTCGGTCGAATGCGGCAAAAAAAATGGTGTAGTGCAAACGTGATTTTTAACCGATCATTTTCAATCAAAAAATTTTTGATTGTTATTTATGGCCAAAAATGGTCAATCAAATCATTTTTTTTTCAAATTGGATTTTTATAACTGATTTTCAATTATTTTATAGTTAATACAAATAATTAGTGACTGAATTACATTTTTCAAATCATTGTTTAATCTATTTAAAAGCATTGAGTTTAATTGAACTGATTTTACTTAAAAGATTAATCTATGCTGTTCGGTATATTCTGAAGTAATTAAATTAATTCCGGAAGCGTGGAAAGTTTATCCAACAGTTGTCGAAAAGTTGATTGATAACACATTTCCACGCACATACTTTGGATTTCCAAAGCATTAATCATAATAGTTTGCAAAATAGAGCATTTTCTTTCTTCGGTTTTTCTTTCTACATACAAATATATGCTAATGTGGCATTTGCTAAAAATGTAATAAATCACAATTCATATGCACACATTTTTCGCGATGGTTATATTATGATATTATTTGCGCGTACAGCTGAGAAAGCGAAAGGAAGATAACTTAATTATAACTTTCTTTACGCTCGTGCTCTTCGACGCGTTTATTGTACTTTATAATAAATATACCTAAGATACTATTCGCTTACCTACACTCGTATGGCCGCATAAATGTGCAAGAATCTTTGCTAGAGTGCCTTATACGAATTAAATGTTATTCCTATTCGTTTAAGTTGTGTACGAGTATATTCGTTTTATATTATATACTCTCCCGCCAATTGCGCAATCGTGAGTTTAACGCACTTTATAATTGCTGCCAGTCCGCGTGAAGTGCGTTACTGCCTTTAATGCTTGTGTGTATATAATATATACGCTTAATGATTTACGAATTTACGCTTTTAATTACAAGCTAAATGCGTAATTGTAATCGTATATGAATATTAACGGATTTTTCGCAAAGTGTCATGCATAAATTATGAAATGTCATTGCATTGCTTTAGTTTAGATTTAATTAAACTAACAAATGTATATACGTAGCCATTAGACGAGCAGATATTGTTCATAACAATGTTTATGTTGCAAAGTATTTTTTAAACAAGGTTTCTGACTGTGCAAATATGATGGTATAACAAGTTACTTTTTGCTGAGACCGTCATGACGGGAAAGTACCGTAATCTAACACGTCAATATCTTGAAATAAAGATGGATCTTTAAAAAAAAGTCTTATAAATGCAAAATCTATACGAAAATTTTAATCACAGATTAATTTCACTTTTAATATATAATTATTTCCTTTATTAAAGCACGCAAAGGGCAAAAATCATAATTTGAAATTCAAGATTTTAATCCCAAGATCACTAGATTACAAAATACTGTATTTAAAAAGAATATATTTCAAAATTCTGTATTGCAGACTGTTTTTTAAAAATCCTGCAAATCCTGTACATCCTGTTTTTTATATTAAAAAAAACATATTTAATAAATTTACTATAAAGAATATTCAGTTTATTGGTAAAAATGAATTATAAAATAATAATTACCATTAAAATATAATATATAAAATTTAACAAAATAAAATTATTATGTTTGTTACAATGCCTTTAAGAAAATCTATTTTGGTATTTTGTAGTAAATTAGGGAAAGTGTGGCGTAAAATCCAGAAACATCAAGTCGTTTTTTTCAAACCCCAACTTACTGATCGCACACTCCGACGAATTTTGAAGATTTTTTTTGTTTGTATCCATGCAAAATGATATTGGTGCGAAAATTGCATCCTAATAAGCATACAAGATTTTGAGAGAAAAAATCCCAGTCGACTCATATCGAAATTTTGGAGATTTGCAATGGTCATCAAGATACAGACATAGATTTCTTTGGGCGTAAGTTTATGTTGCTGAAATGAAACCACTTGATGTTACTCTTTTTGTCATATTTAATACATAAATGCATTTTAGAGAACCAAGTAACGGTATTTTTTTTATTTAAGTGTATATCTTAATAAAAAAAATATATTTCTGACCCTGAGAGTTACCATTTCAAAATACTCAAAGAAAACAGTCGGCATGCAAATTATACAATAAACTCTAACAGCAGATACTTTTATGAAATATGCAATGAAAAGAGCATAATCTTGTATAAAAAACGGTGCCCACTTGGCTGACATCATCTTCTACATATAAAAAAGAATCGCCATATGAAATGATGTCTTTTGTTTTGAATTATCCATATAATTCAAAAGTTACTATAAAAAAAGTCTTGCCGCACTTTATAAATAATAATAATATCTCGGTGATTTAACACGCTTTTTTATGAACTCACAACCTTGGCGATCCCGTTCCTGGTATATCCTACAATCAGCCAACGTACTTATCCTAAATTTTATATAATGTTACTATATCATTTATATTTATACTATATAGCATCCTATATTTCAGTCAATTATCCTATAATCCTATATTTTTGAAAAATATCAGTATCAGTGTTGCCACTACACAAATATGTAAGCAATAATGTTGAAATTCCAAATCTACTCTTTTGAGTTTTGCAAAAATGAACTTTGATTTAAATAAACTACAACATAATGTTGCATGTACGAGTAAGTTGTACATAAGAATTGCAACATTATATCATCAATGCAATATTTTATTTGAATATGGTTTTTATGCACATTTATTTTATATAACAGTTTTTAAAATATTACTAAGCCACGTAAAGTTCTGAAATATATATTGTTTTGTGAGATAAATAATTAATAATAAATTTATAAAGTGAATTTCAAATACTTAAAACAGACGAAACCAAAGTTAAAAGTTTTTATTATTAAATAAAAAATGCAGCTGTGCAATTTTTTTTAAATTTTAAGACACATTTATTGTTAAAACCTTGTCAAATAACTGAAGGTTAAAGGGCCGAATTAGGGTATTCTGGATATTTTTTTTAAAACTAACAAAAAAATTTAACAATTTACAAAAAAAACATATTTAACACAAAAAAATATTTTGTGCTCAAATAAATAATAAATGTTACAAGAATAAAAAATATATTATTGTCAAACAAATTTACCCAAATTAATGCAACAAAGTCAAAAAAATTAATGACGCATACCGCATACGTTCCTGATAGCGCTGTCTCATCAGCGAAACTTTTCTGCTGTCCCTGTGTTTTCTTTATTCAATGATGTTTTTTCTTTTTTAAAAGTCCAATAAACTTTGCAGTTCTGAAGTGCACGCAGGTCAGGCCAATATAATTTAATTTTTTTTATTTTATGTGATAACATAAAAATATTCCATGTGATGGCATTGCAAGACGTGTAATTTGAGAAAAAGAGAAGAAAAAGACAAATTTAATATATTTAAATAAAAATACTAATTTAAAAAATTCTCCTTTTGTACTTTATTATTACAAAAATATCGGTTGGGGACAGTCGTTAGGCCAAATGTCATCAAGCCGAATGTCATCAAGCCAAATTAGCCATTAGGGCTACATAAAAAATGTATCCTATATGAATCCTATATTTTTTAGTAAATATCACATCGATCAAAAAGTCTTACACTTTTCGAAAGTTCCATCCTTTAAACGATATGTGTCAAAATTTCATGACAATCCGACAACATGAGAAAACATAACAGTTATAATCGTCAGAGTGGAACAACTTTGTGTTTTTGTTTACGATGATTACTGATGATTACTGATTTTTGGTGGTAAAAAATACCTTTGAAGCAAAACATTGGCTTGATAAGCATTACGGCTGATCTGCACCAGGAAAATCCACTATCATCGATTGGTATGCTGACTTTTAACGTGGTCGTACGGACACCGACAATGCATCACGTTCTGGGCGGCTAAATAAGGCAGTTGTTCCGGAAAATATCAAAAAATCCATTCTGACCAAGAACTAAAATTGCAGGAGATATCTGAAAGTCGACGAAACCGTCCAAAAGCACAAAAGTTGACTGGCAAGGTTATGGCCTCGGTATTTTGGGATGCCCGAGGAATAATAGTCTTCTACTACCTTAAAAAGAACAAAACCATCAATAGTGAATATTTCATACCGTTGTTGAGCCGTTTGAAGATCGAAATACGCAAAAAAGACCTCATAAGACCAAGAAAAAGTGCTATTTTACCAAGACAACGCACAGTGACACAAGTCGATGGCAAAATAAATAGTTTTTTGTTTTAAGAATTTGTCAATAGTTGTTCTTATGGATTTTTTTTACATAATTGTAGAATATAAATGGCCCAACTTTTTTTTAGACTTTTATTAAATCTGAATAAAAATCTGATGATTTTTGGAAAAGGTTATCTTTGTGCTACTGACACTTAGTTGTTATTAAACTTAAAAAAACATGTTTTGTGCAAAAAATATAGGGAAATTTATATTCTACAATAATTTGGGAGATCCTTTTTTTTGTAAAAATAGGCGTTAAGGAATTCTTTTCGAAAACTCTTTGTTGTACTTTAAATCCAAGATGACGGATTTAGCTCACTGCCCCCAAGGTCGAATAGTTGGATTTTACAATAAGACCAACAACAAATCAAAACATCAGAACTACTCAACATTTTAAACGGAACATTTTTCACTGACTGGACTATTGAATAAATAGTAGAACTATGTTTGGACTGGACTATATTCTATAATCATAAATATATATATTTTTATTTTCTTTGTAGTGACCCTGTTCAATCTAGTTGTAGTTATTTAGTACAATTAATCGAGATCGTTTTTATTAATAAAATAATGATGTACACCGTATATTTCTTTAAATTGGATTTTCACCAATTTATTTTCTACTTTGAGGATATAAAAAAATGTTTCAGGTCTATATATAGCAAATCAAAGCAAAGCAAACGAAAACCAGCGCGCTTATTTGCAAACATTATAGACGGCACTCGCAGAAGAAAGTGTTGACCCGACCGAAAAGTGAACAATCCACTGAAAAAGCCCTCGAGGGCAGAAGTATTCAGTGACGGTGCACATTCGCATACCGCAAGAAGGTATATAATTTATACTTTTTTGCGAGTCGGCGAAATTGTTGTGTGGAATGTCGTTAAAATGTATATATATGTATTTGTTGAAAGAATTGTGCATATTTTTAAGAAAGCATAATTGAGTGTAAGATTGAGTAAAGTTGTACATTCGGTTTTATCATGACACGATCTGTATAATATTATAATATGCATAGGTGTCTAAACATGAGCTCAACGCTAATAAATTCCGAATGCAACAACAAAATGAACTGTTTTACATAACACTCAAAACAAACACGTAATACACTACAAAAACTCGCAACTTGTCGAGCTGATTATAAATGTGTTGCGTGGGTGGGCGTCTCTCTTTCTATTCGATATCTTGTTTTGATAGCTGCCGCTCGTTGTTTACGCATATTTTTCACACGTATATAAATATATGCTCTCGCGTATCGTTTTTTTATGAATGGTCTTTATAGCGTCCTTATAATAAAGGTGAAACCACACTATATTATATTAATCATAAAATTCTCTTTCTTTACTACCATAAAATTCTTTAGGATACTTGAAAATTTTTAAGATCCTATTATGCATATTTTACAATAAAATAAACAAACTTTTAAAATAGATTCTTTTGTATTTTAAGGTCGTCTTTTATATACGAATTAAGTGGATGCCGCATGCACTATACACAAAAACTTAAATATATACAATATTTTAAGAAAATGACGCCGACGTCAACGTGAACGCATGCCGTCTTATCGTTATTCGGAATATTTTAAAGAATTTGCATTTTGTATGAACCATACAAGAGCCATTATGCGATATTGAAAAGAATGATTTGGTAATGTGACTTTCTTGTGTATATATTGTATACTTTATAGTATATAGTAGTATTGTATAATGGAAATATATGTCTGCTTGTGCTAGACAACATTGAGATTATAAGGTTCGAGTGTGAGTTGCGTTGTTTTATAAATGTTTGTGTCTGTGCGACATGACTGTATAATTAAACGCCTTCTTCTGTGCCAGATACACCTAATTGTTTGGTGCTTGGGCCAGACTCGACGGCGATCATGTATTCAGATCGTTTGTCTGTGGTGTAACACTTGTTGGAATAATAATTAATTCTCTGAAGTTTATAATAATAATAAAATGTAAAGAAATACACAGATCCTATTTTATAGCTTGGATTTATACCAGCTGTATACCAACATAATGCATTTAATATTAAATAATTAAAATTTATTTAATCATAAATTGGGTACACACAATTAAAATATTATTATTTTAATGTTATTTCTGACGTTTTATTAAAAGTGTTTTTGTTTGTTTTTTTAACAAACAAGTTAAAGTTAACAAGCTAACAAATAAATAGAGAACATACATTTAATTTTAAGAACACAGAATAATTAATTTAAGTGAAAACCAATTTATTAGCACAATATTTTGGCTGAAGTACGAAAGATCCATTGAAAACCGAAAACCTCTTCAGGGTAATATAAGATCGCTTCGAACCCCCAAAATTAAAATTTAGTTACATAAAAATAATAATTATTATTAAAAGGTGGATGTGGATTTGTTATAAATCTATGGTACTTCATTCCCACTTAAAATCTATTGTACTTACA
>JAAAKO020016725.1:0-16063 GCA_010015015.2 Bolitophila cinerea
GAATTGTTTTCAGTAATTTCTTAAATATTATCTCAAATAAAATATGTTAAAATACCACAAAATATGTTTTTTCTATCTATACATAGTCTACCACTTTTTTTTTTACTTTTTAGATATAACTTAAAATTTTGATTCTTTAGAGATATTTTAGTTTTAAATTGACTTTCTCTTCTTCCATACAATTTATTAGGTATATTTTACTTCAAGACCCACGATATTCACTCACAAATTTTAGTATTACATATTATTACATCTTCGGAAATAAAAAATATTGCATTGTGTAGTGTGCACTGCACTGAGCACAATGAGTATTGAGTTTTTTTATAAACATGTTATTATTAAGTAATTAAACAAATGCAATCACAACAATAATCAAAAAATAAATAAATATTTCGGTTCCGACGATTTTCGATTCCGATTCCTAATTATTTTCAGGGAATCTTGGAACCATAAATCCCGCATATTACATTATCTACTCTTTATTTAGTGTTCGATAAAATATAAATTCTACAAAAAAAAAAAGTCCGCAAAAAATAAAATTTTGTCCGCTTAAAAATACAAAAACTTGCTCTAATATTTAACATTAAATGAATGTGCTCTAACGTAATGTAGGCAATGCAACCCTTTTAAATCCAAAAAAAAGTACGCCAGTACCAATTATTAGCACTACAATATTTTGAAGGTCAACATTACGTAGAGCACATTCAATTAAAGTAACAGCACATTAAAGGTTACAGTACGTTTTAAATTATTGAGCGCACATAAATGAATTTATCATTTTTAATTATTCAGCGTACATTTTTTTTAATTTATAAGAGCACAACATTTTTTTTCTAAAACATATCCATTTTTGCTAGAGTGCATTTTTAAAAACATATATATATTTTTTTAAAGTCGCATAATTTTGAATCTATCACAAATATCCAAAAATATTATGAATACTAAAAAATAATCGAAAAAATCCGCAAATTTTTAACAAATTTAAAATATTTAAATATTTTTGTAAATATTAAAAAATATAGGGAATTCACACGATTACACTACCAACTACAAAAAAATGCATTTAAGTATTAACATTTATAATTTTATAATAATAATAATACTAATAATACATTATACGATTTTTAATATATTCCTAATTAGTATATTTATATTTTTTTGGTTTTAAATTTATTCATTATTTGAGGTTGATACAAAATATCGATTTTCAAATATTAATTTTTTTCTTGATTAACAGAAGTTTTATAATTATATATTTTTTTCCTATCTTTTCCGGAGCTAAATAACTAGCGCGATAATTTTACTTATTATATGAGCGTAAAATATTTGCGGAATTCTCAAGGTTTTTAGGACATCTTCATCAACTCATTAAGAATTAAAAGCTATATTACTTTTAAATTAAAAACCTTTTACTTCATCTCGATATCATTAACCTAATATTCCTAACATACATCTATTTTATTTTGTCATTTTGATTTATATGAAATAAAATATTCATGGTGAAGCCATTATATATATATATATATATATATATGATTTGTATTTATATATTGATATTTCATATATCACATTTTTAATATACTACCTTATATTTTCATTTGCTATACAAACTATATTGTATATGACAACATGTACAATTTTAACTATGATTAACTATGAATCATGTATTATGTGAACTATCGTTGTCCCATCATTGTATATTTATATACACCTATTGAGGATACAATAAAAAGATACGACTTTAAACAGTATAAACTATTCTAAAGAAGTAATATTCCATCTCTATTGGAATCTGGTGTAGAACTCAGATATATGCAAAGAATAATATACAATAGCATAAAAATGTGTCCATCAGTGCACAACCTGTAAGTTAAAGTTCCTTGAAGAAGTTTTTACGCCCACGATTTCTTATAAAAACAAATTAAAGTTCTGGTATACTCATGATCAATCGAATTAACCGCATTTCGGTAACTTTTGATAATGCAGTTTAATACTGGATATATGCTCTTTTACTTCCAATTACATTGTATCGAATGACTCGCTCGGTCGCTCACTTTTTAGTTATTGGAAACTTTTGTTTGAATTTGCGCTCGAAAAGCTCATCGACGAACATATTATTAGACTTTGCTTTTTAAATACAAAACTAGAGCATATGTCTTGTCTTAGGATTTGTACTCTAAACTAAACTGGAACATATGAATTTCTACAACTTTTAATTTTGCACAAATGAAACATTGGTGTTGAGCTTCTATGAGATTTTTGTCATTATGTTCCCTGAGCTTTTAGTTTATCCACCAAGATGGATTTTCCTTTTAAGGTTTTTAAATAAATATCTCTTACGCTTCTATGAGCTTTTAGTCAATATGTTTCCTGATCTTTTATTTTATCATTCAAGATGGATTTTATTTAACTAATTAATAGAAACAACTTCTCTAGGTTTTTTTTATTATTTTTCTTAATTTTAGATCTAAAGTTATACAAAATACGTATTTAAACTTTAGGAAAATTAGGAAAGTAGCGTAAATTTAATTAAAACTGATTAAGAAATAAAATAATTTAGAGTTTGAAGCAATATTCTTTTTATAGTATGTCCGTTCTAGCAAATACATAGATTTAATGTCAAATCGACCATATGCCCATTAAAAAAAGACATAATTTCCCTGGACATTTTAGAAGCGTGTTTAAAGCGGACATAATGTCCATAGAATATATATATATAAAAAAAACATTATAATGTTCTTGTTTGGTGAGATGACAAAGAGTGTGTAAAGAGTAAGACCCCACCTAAAACCAATTTAAGAAAGGTTTCACTTATTACGAAATCAATATTTTTAACCTGCATAATTCTTTTAAATCATTATTAATAATTTTTAAATGATATTAGCTGAAAGTGTGTTTTAAAAGATCGAACTATAGAGAAAAACACAACCGTTTCCTAAGCTTTTCATCCTTACGTTTTCCTTGTAGATATTTTTTATTTTTTGGTAATCTTTTACTGGTTTTATGATAGTTTTTGGATTGTTATTTGACCTTTAGACATTGTGTCGGTTTTAAGTCGATATAATTTCCATTTGAAAAACCGTCATAACGTCCATGGATATAATGTCACTAACAAATTTTACTCGAGGACATTGTATCGAAAAAGTAGACTAAATTCTATTTAAACTATAACTAAATGCTGTTCATTTTTTGCTCTATGAGCTAATGTTACTATTTTCTCATGTTTCTTACTTTTTATTGTTGGGCAACCGTATCTACAAATGATTAAAGCAGAAATACGTCTCTTATAAATTTACTAAATTTAGGATTTAATTTTTAGAGCTTTTTTAAGCTTTTTTTTAGTAGAAAAGCCTATTTTTAATGCATATTAAATTCTTTTATCGAAAAACCAGAAAAACAAGCTAAATCTGTAAAACAAAAATAGTCATTAAAAAGAACAGTGGACTCGAAATATTGAAAACCATTACAAAGTTATTATCCGGAGAAGGATTTGCAGTTAATAAAGTTTAAAAGCCTTTAAAAACGCTTCAATTTCATCAATCGATATTTATTTCTATTCAAACGTATATTTTGTTCAAATAGGAGGCTTTGTTTTCAAAATTTAAGCGAAATGATCGTTATATATTGTCAAAAATGAAATTACGTGCTAATTTGAACTAAAAATCTAAAGTTTATCAAACTAGTATAAACTTTAAAATTCATTTAAATGTAAAATATTTTTTTTAGATATAAGCATTTTATGATATTTTTTGGGTATACATTTAGTGATTATAAAATATTTTTAGGAATCATTATTTTAGCGCTATTTTTGGTTGCCCTTATAAGATATTAACTAGCCCAAATTCTATTAAAATCTAAAAACTTTTATTAGAAAATATTTTTGTTTTTATTATATGTTTGTTTTCTTTTTTTTATTTGTAGATTTTCTATTAGGAGTTTTATTTTTTATTTTTGTATTAAAATATTCTTGGGATTTTATTTTAAGATTTCATGGCCAATCGTGATTCGGTCAATTGTTATTTGGCTAATCGTGATTCGGCTAATCGTGATTCGGCTAATCGTGATTCGGCCAATCGTTTTCGGCCAATCCAAAAAAAAAAGTAGTGTTCCCAAAATATAAAAACAAAAATGTGTCTATATAAATCGATCGAAATACGAAATATAAGAATTATTTAGAGCTGATCCCATATGGTCCGCGAATTCTTTCCATTTTAGGTTAATAGAAAATGGAAAAGGCAAATTGATAAGTATTCAATAAAAATAAAAAAATCTTAAAAATATCTGTCATAATTGATTCGAAAATATTTAGGCCTGAATTGTTTGCTTGTTTTTGGACCATTTGATGCCATACAAAGTTTTTTGATATGATACATTTTAATGGGACTCCCTTAAATAAGGGTTTTTCTATTTTATTGATACGTAACATAATATTAATACGTGGACCATGCGAGATCTATAGAACTAAATCAACCGTAAATAATTTATTTCAATTAGGTGAAATTTGGGGGGAACTGTGGTTTTTTTGGGCACACTTCATTGTTAGCTGTATTTTATTAAGGTTCTTATTAAACCAAACAACCAAAATGAGCTCAACAAAAATAAAAAAAATAAGCTTTTATTCAGTTCCATATTAACATGGAAAAACGTCTACGCCTGAATATTATTATTCAAAATTTATTCAACTTTTATTAAACTTCTGTCTCAATAATTATCAATTTCCTTAGCCTTATACAGCTTGAATGTTTCCTAGATTTTTTTTTTATTTGAGAGCTTCATTTTTTATAAATAAATAAAATTCTATAGAGACGAATTATCTCTAAAACATTTGCAAGGATTAGAGCTTAAATTCGGATTGGGTTCCGTCGGCATTTGTCCCCATGTTCCACTTGGATCTGCCAGAGGTTCACACTATTAGTCACATAATTGTTATTACTTATAACAAGGGATAAATAAATAAAAAATATATACCAATTAAATTTTAATAAAAATTATATTTCTTGAATACTGCATTAAATATATACATGGAAATATTAGAACCTTAACTTCATTGCATTATTTTGCCTTATTTAATATAACCATATATTTAAAATTAAATGTTAGGATGTGGAAAAATATTATTTTAGTTTTTTTATATATAGTGATTAAATTTACATGTTGTACCTGGCCAACACCGCAAAGTTTTTTTAATCGTAACAATTTTTTTTTGATCGTAACAATTTTTTTTGTTACATAATGGCCAATTCTTTAAATTGCATTTAATGTTTTTTAAAAAAATACATTTTGATAAATATTGTAGTAAAAATATTATTTGTCCTATTTCTGATATGGCATACAATTTAGCTTTCAATTCAATATTGTCCACCAACTAAATGTACCACCAAAATAAATTGTTTACCTAAAAAATCAAAAATGTGCTCCTGATTATATAAAACTGTTCATCTTTTATTTGAGCAGCTCATTATTTTTTTTTAAGTGGTCCTTTTTTAGGAGCACAT
This sequence comes from Bolitophila cinerea, assembly GCA_010015015.2. Classification (NCBI taxonomy): domain Eukaryota; kingdom Metazoa; phylum Arthropoda; class Insecta; order Diptera; family Mycetophilidae; genus Bolitophila; species Bolitophila cinerea. Next base: position 5,496 of record JAAAKO020016725.1, read on the forward strand.
TTTTTATTATATATATTTTCAAATTTATTTATTCTCATTCTCATAAATATTCCCGCCATGTTTATATAAACCAAAACTATGAACTGCAAATATGTTAATTTAATACGACTATATATTTGCGGTGTAATTAATTTAAAGGTTTAATTCCTACATATTATGATTATGCTTTAGTTGTTAGTTTAGATTATTTTTAGCAAATAAATAAATATGTAGATATATGTATATTTTATCTAATATAATGTATATACATATAGGTATTATGTAGTTTCACTCGTTCTGCGATTACGGCAGTCATGCGGTAAACCCTTACAAATGAGTCCCTTTTGGCGGAAAACCTAATACGTTACCCATAGCTTAGCGTTTAATCCTTGTGTTTGCAATAGACACGCCAGCCTAGCCAAATATAAGTATGTATATATATATATATATAAATTTATATCATTAGCCTGGTTCATATAGGGTAGACCCGCACATACATTACAACCTCGTTTTATTATGTCAAATTAATATGCGTGAGTTGCTTTAATATTATACGCTTTATCGTGGCAAAAAATCAAGAGATGCGATGCGCATTTGTAGGCATATATATACATAATATAAAATATATATATATATATATATAATTGAAGTGTATGCGTGTGCGTGTGTGCGGCGCATTTCTGCGCTAATGTATGCTCATATTTATGCGTACATAACATTTAAAATATCTCACGTAAATTTAATTAAAACGTTTTATGAAGAATTTGCGAATACAAACGGATAAGATAAATTGGTTGTGTTCTTTGTGCGCGCGGGGAGAGGGGGGTATTTCCTAGTTCGAAACGGTAAATGCGAACGTGGCTTCGGGCTTAAGTTTTCTTCGAACGAACACTTTGTAAAATGTAATAACCGCGACTTACTTACTGAGTAAATTATGTACCAGTTTAATATATATGCTATCCTCTGTAATTACACGAGTGGGAAGAAGGAAGAACACACACATTGAAGTTTAAAGGAAATTGAGTAGAATTGTTATCGTATGACATATACCCGCCCATAAAACTTGTAACAAACATACACGATACACGATATACAATATATACATATATATAATATATACATAATACGTGCTCGCATTTCAAACGTTTTTTTTATGTTCTACTTTTAGATGGCCAATTTGACGTTGAAGCACAACTAGTAGTTGCGAAATATGTAGCAAAAGGATCAAGTGTCACGATGCAATGCGACCACAATGTGCCACCAAAGATCCTGTACAAGGTATGTACTATGTAGTATGTCTATGTATGCCGGGCGGAAGAGGGGGTGTTTCGCTCCGCACGCGCTATGTAAACATAAATAATTACAGGCAACTTTTTACCCGCACTAATTAACTTGTGAAAAACTTGTACACACGAGAGAGAGAGTGCTGTATTTTCAACTTTCCATTGCACATAGTTATTTAACACAACAAAAAAAATTCCATCGTCTTAATAGGTGACGTGGCTGAAGAATGGAGACGGTAAATTTTTCCAGTACATTAACGGCAGAAATCCGCCCTTTCGAAACTTTACCATTGTAGGAGCAGAAATTGATGTAAGTATATACTCGCTGGCCATAAACACATATAGCATGTGTATATTTATTTATGTGTGTTTTTTTAGATATATAATATGTACATATATTCACTCATTTTAGAAATCGATATTTATTTATATTTTTCAACCGACCGGTTTTCTCATTATTTTTTTAAGCATGCAAGATAACACTGTAGTGTTTTTTTAAACTTATATAGCACATATGTATTGACAATTCTATAATGCTAGGGGATGATAATATAACAAAGGGTTGAAAATGTAATAATACCTACTCATATAGCTGATTCCGGTGCGGTGTAATTTCTTTGAATAATTATGACTCAAAATAAATCGTTCATTTAATTATATAATTACACACTAAAAAATGAACACATAAAATAACCCAACAAACAATTGGACGATTTTTAGAGTTGGTTTTGCTTATATAAGGCTAACTTAGAGCATTAAATAAAGAAAAAACGAGCATTATCGTAAAAAAATGGACACTTTATAATCTCAACATACCATAAAACTGTATAAGGATCATATATCTACATAAATGTTACTATACTGTTATTTTTAATGTTACTATCAGGTTAACATTTGCAAATGTCCTTATAAAGCTGTCATCATGGTTTTATAAAGCTAAAAGGGCCAACACGATAAGAACATTTGTGTTACTATACAGACACTTACAGGTGCCTATATTGTTTTTATAAAGTCAGAACATTAGAGCTGCATTTCTAAAAGGTGTAATAAAGTTATCATTATAATACCATTAGTACAGCAATACTAAATACTGCTATACGGTTACACCATTAAGACAGCAAAAGTACAGCATTGCTAAATGTAAAAAAGACACTATACGGTTCTAAAAACAAACACAAATAAAATTATATTTATAAATATAATAATATATATTTTTAATACATTTTTTATTATTAGTAATATTTATATTCAGGTCTGTACTGTACAATAGTAATCTATAATTATAATATACAATAGTAAAATAATATTATTTAATCAGATCTCTATAATTATTTCCAACACCCTCACTAGAGCTGTAATTTCAATAATTTATAGTCCAAGTTGATTTACAAATTTTGTTAAAATTGTATGATTCTCCGGTTTTGTCATTATATCGGCAAAAATTTCTCCCGTACAAAAGTAACTTAATTTTACCACACCTTCAGCCAGTTTTTTTTATTGAATAGCACCTTGATTATCGCAAAAAATTGTTTCCATTTTGGTGTTTCCAAAAATATATCGCTTTCGAAACACTTTAGCCACAGAGCCTCTTGAATTGCTGCAACCATCGACATAAAGTCTGCTTCCGTAGTCGACAACGTAATTGTTGGGTTTTTCCGAGTAGCTCATGACTTCGACTTGTAATTCAAAAACGTATCTAGTTGTTGGTTGTCGCTCATCTTGATCACCGTCCCAATCTGCATCACAATAACCAACCATTTCGCTTTGACCATCTTTACAATTTTACAAATTTGTGTTATATCGACTTAGCGAATTTACTGCAAAGCCAATATCTGGACGACTGATTTGAGCTGCGTACATGATACAGCCAATTGCTTCTTGATGAGAAATCGATTTCATTTGTTGCTGTTCATCTTCTGATTTTTTACACATATCTTTTGATAGTCGTTGATTTGGATCCAAAGAAGTATTCACTGGATTACTATCCATCATGTTGAATTGTCCAAAACGTCAATTAAATATTATTTTTGATCAATTGAAATCGAACCATCTGCATTCCGCACAATATTCATGCAAGCACGGATGATACGACACCCATATCTTTCCTTTTAAAATAACTTGACATATATTTCTTCAATTTTGTTACCATAGAGTGGCATTACTACCAAAAATCAAAATATCATCTACGTAGACAGCCAAAATAATTGTATTCTGCTCCGTGTCCTTAAAATATATGCACAAATTGATTGATGATCTTATGAAACCCAACTTGTTTGTCAATACACCATTCAATTTTTTATTCCATACTCTGCTTGATTGCTTTAGTACATACAAAGACTTTTTCGATCGACAAACCTTCTCCGTCTTGTCTGAAAAACATATTGGTTGACGCATATAAAATTCTTCTTCTAAGTAAGTAAGAATGCCGTCACTGTATTCATTTGATGAATCACTAAGTCATATTTAACCGCCATAGCCAAAAGAAATCGTATCGATGAATAACGTGCAAATGGAGAATAGGTTTCATCGTAATCGATACCTTGGATTTGTGAATAGCCTTTTACTTACGACTAGACGAGCCTTATAACGTTTGATATCACCAGTTTAGTTTCGTTTTACTTTAAAAAAACATTTTTGTATCGATAGCCTTTCGACCAACTGGTAAATCTGTTAATATCCAAGTATCATTCTCAATTACTGCTTTGTACTCTTCAAGCATTGCTTCGGACCACTTTTCACTGTCTGCACAATTCATCGCACGATGCACAGTTGTTGGTTCACTGGTATGAGCATTTCCGGCAATCAAACCAATAACTTCATCGTTATCTTCGTATAGAGAATTCTCACTTACATTTGGACCATTATCACCCATAACCTATTATTAGTAATTAATTTAACATAAATTTAACAAGATGTTTTTATTTCATATCTTTTTCAAATTTCTTATTTTTTTAAATTGAAAGTTCGAGCTAAAATGTATACCGCTCCGATTTACTGATAGTAACACAAAAAAATGTACCCACATTACAGTGGCATGATAGTAACTAAACAAAATGTACTGACCGTATAGTGGATCTTGATTTTTATTCAAAACCAAGTTTCTGCTAGTAACTAACTGGTCACTTGCAGCTTGAATATCAGTTATGCTTTGTGATTGCATCTTCTAAGGTTTTATTTTTAACGCTCCAGCTTTGTCCAATCCCGTATAGACTTCTGCATTTTCAAAGAGTTTTCACAGTTAATTACCGCTGTTTATTGCATGTCAATAATAAACAAGAAATTCAAATGACAGGTGGTGTTGCCACTAATGACCATTTCCAAATGTTGTACTAATGCTGCTCGATGCATTCATAAAGTAAAATTGCCTAATGTTATTATAGAGTTGCACCATGTTTAAAAGGTGTAAAGGTGTAAAGCTAATATAGTAAACAACGATCAACACTCATAAGACACCATCGCATATTACTTTTATAAAGTTTTACCATTTATAAATGTTTTACTAAAGCTACTATCGAGCAGCATTCATAAATCAACATCGCCTAATGTTTTTATAAAGGTACAGCAGTGTTAAACGGGTCGGGGTCCTTAGAAATACATTTCGTGGTTTGTGATACTTTTAGAGGACATGGTTTTTATGCTCAGAGGTAGAGTGTTTCAGGATGTAGCTCCAAACAAAAAGCGAGGAATTAAATTTGCAAGTAGAATTTCTAGGGACGATTAAATTATTCGTACGTTGAGATTGAGAAAATTGGATTTTAGTGAAAAGTTAACTAGGTTAATGGCTGTAAATTAAATTGTGAATGTAGAGACACGACCGATACTTATAAAATATGTTAAATGGACAACCAAGAAGTTTGTCCCAAAAATTGCTAAGACGGTCATACTTACGGAGACGGAAGACAAACCTTGTACACGAATTAAGAGCTCTTTGCAATATACTCAATACATAACTATGCATATCAGCCAATTATAAGACCAATTGCACTATGTGTCGTGGATGCGTCACAAGAATAATATAGCTGGACGTACTCAGCAAACAGGTTGTACTAGCATCCAGCGTGGAGAACTAGCGTTAGGTCATTTATGAAAGAGAGAACCACAATGGACCGGCGGGACGCCAGAGCTAAGACGAAAAAAGACGATAGACAACCACTTATATCAACACATTGATTTCACTGTCCAAGATAATTAGAAATAAGATTAACTGCAGAAGGGTTAAAATTAAACAAAGAAGTCAACTTGCTGCTCATTATGTAGTGGTAGACAGTATCAAAGGACTTAGAAAAGTATAGAACAATCAGAAAAGTTACATGTTAAAGTTACATAGTCAAGCTTTAAATGTCATCAGTAACTTTTAACAAAGCAGACAAAGTTCTGTGGCCGTGTCTAAATCCAGACTGAAACTCATTTAGTAGATTTACTGACCATCTCCAAAACCTTCGATACTGTAGACAGGATACTAATTGGTCTCAATTCTTTCTGTTTGGATGAACGTGTATTTGTATGAACTTGTATCACTCGAGCTTGTTTCCAAGATTTTGAAAAGGTGGAGAAGGTTAGGAAAAAAAATGAAAATATGAAGTAGGATTGGCGCAATAACAGGAAATAACATTTTAAGGTACAAGGATTTGTATTAAATTTGGGTGAGAAGTACTGAATCTTGGCATTTAGGATATAGTTCTAGCTGCATTGTTTCGCGGGCGTTTAACCTAAACAAAATTGTCAAATGAGCGATTCTTTTTCCACATACGTTTTGCTATATCATGCTCGAACAGAGCATTTTAAATAAGGGTTGCAGATTTTTACGATAAGGTTTAAACATAACAAGTGGAGCGTATTTATTCAAAAGATCTTGGGAAATATTTAAAAAAAACATACAATGGAGTCGATATTAGAAAAAATTATAGATCGTTCCACGGCAGTTCAAAGGCTTCACTTCTAAGTTTCACTGACTGATATAATGTTAGTGTTAGATCTTACAGAAAGGCTTTAATAAAAAATCTCGATTTAGTGCTTCGATATCGTGCTAATTGTTTGTTGGGCAGCAAGTTAATTTCGCAATTGCATAGTTCTCCAGCAAATTCATTCCGTCTTTGCAGTTCCAGCGGAATAATATCAGAATAAGTAATCTAAAAAAGCAAATATCAAAAAGTGTTTCTTCTAAAACCTAATGGCAACAAAAGGTATGTAGCTTTTTTATCCTTAAAAGGCGAATTCTGGATATGCTAAAGACATAAAATGTAATATTTCTCTTTTGTACATTTTTTTTCTTACAATAATTAATTCCTGACACCAACAAGATAAGTAACCTGCTGGTTGGCCCGATATATATTTTTTTAATATTTTTCATGTATGCTTTTATTCTTTAACAATTATATATATATATATATTTCTTACTATTAATAAACTATTATTTTGCAACGCATTGACAAACTTAAATGTTTTTAGACAACCTTTTGCATGAAAGGTTTGTATGATGAGTATTTCTAATTAAGATAATCTGTGTCAGCAAATTCTTGTTCATGCATTAGTATTATTATTTATTACACAAACCATTTAATAAACTATTTCTATGTAAATAAGTGAACAATAACTAACAAATATATTATATACACAATTATTTCAGTTTGATAAATCCGATTCGAGCCAAGTGGTGCTGAATAATTTCGACTTTGACGCAGCTGGCCTGTATTACTGCGAAGTTTCCACGGATGCTCCAATATTCACAAAAGAATCCAATCAGGAGCAAGTTTACGTTATATGTGAGTTATAAATTGTATTGTTATGTATTAATCATGTATATGCACAGTAGACTGGTTTAAATTTTACTCTAATAGCACCAAAAACATGCAAAAAATATATACAACATTTTATTTTATTTTATGTTATAATGATAACAACTTCATATCGCTCATTTATAAAAAATAATATTTGTTTTTATAATAAAAGTTAAAAATCTAAAAAACACAATAATTAAAAAAAGAAAAATAGATCAAAAAAATATAGTCGCTTTCGCTTACATAAATTGTAATCTCAATTTATGTGTTTTAAACTCAATTAAAAAAAACAATAACACATAAAAAAATTAAATATTTTGGTAAATAATTAATGTAATTTATTTATCGGTTTAAGTTTCGAATGATATTTTGTAATATTTAAGTGACTCAAATGTACCGTAACATATTGTAAGTAAAACCAATGATGTCTGGGTCTTTAGGCTATAAATAAATATGTTGATATAAAGAATTGTTATAAAAACCCTTTTATGTTATACATTTTAGACTAAAAATTTAGTTTTTTTTAATGATAAAAAATATATAAATAAAAAATAAAAATATAATTTTTTATTTTTTTGTAATTAGTAATAAATTATCTTTTAAAAAATAATATTTTGGTTTTTGTAAATTCACATATTTTGTTATGTATTCATAGTTTTTATAAAAAAATTGCAAATAATCTAATATTTTTTTTAAATTCTAAATGCGCGATAGAAAGACTTCGAAAAAAATTTAAAAAATATGTTTTGCCACATTAAAAAGTCTAACAAAAGAAAATAAATTAAAGTCACATTTAAATCCACCCTAATGTACTGTAAATATCGATTATGTATAGTGAAATTCAATACATGTTAAAATAATGGAAATGAGTTTTCGCTTTTATGGTCTCGATACATTTTTTGGTAGATGTTTAATAGTAATAATGTGTAGTAGTAATAGTGCACTAATACACTAATTGAAATAAAGTAAATTTAGCTAATTATTCCAAGATTGCTTTTGCATACAAACTTTTCTAAAACTTCCGACTTTAAGTTAATCTCAAATATATACCTAAATAAAATAGTTTGAGATCATTTAAAACCTATATGTAGCTATTACCAAAGTAGTAATTAAACCAATTTGAAATTATATACTATACTCGTCTCGTAGTCAAGTAATTTCTTAAATTCTCACATCTTCGGTTTTTAATTGCGTCTAGTATTGCCGATTATCTTACATGTCTAATAGTCCTATACAAAATGTATATATTCATGTATATATAATATATCGTACAAGTATATTCTCGTAATCTCGCATATACGTGATCCGCTTTTATAGTATATATGTATTATATAAGATTACTTTATGACAACCTATTTTTTTTCCTAATCCGTCCACAGTGCACCAAGAGGGTCCACCCCAGATATCTATACCCAAAAGACATTTTATGGTCGGTGAAAAACTATTAGCAAATTGTTCCACATCGAAAGCACGTCCAGCTCCACATATAACCTGGCTTATAAACGGGAAAAAGGTACGTTCAATTTATTGTATGGATTGCATGATTGAGTGGCTGCAAATATTCGTTTCCAGCGACCTACAAAAAATAAAACTCTATAAATAAATAAATATTATATCTGATATATAGTAATATATAGTATATAGTAAAATGTAGGCACTATTTATACATCTTGAATTATTCACATATAATTTCATTCTTTTTGTATCAATAGTCAGAACGTAATACAGGGTGTCCCAAAAGCCTACGTCATCCAATGAAGTAGGCTAAAAGGCCGCAGATCATGACTGACCAGAAATTCGATACATAATGACCTTAGTAAAATATCGATGTATGTTTCGATATATTTAACATTTTATGTTTTTATAAAACTTCTTCAATTTAATAAATGAAGAATTTTTATATAAACTTTAAATTCAAATATATCGAAATCTATCGATATTTTACTAAGGTCATGTTTCGATCATTTTTGTCAGTCAATTTTTTGTCTTATCTTCCCTCCAATGGATGACGTCGAATTTCGGGACACCCTGTAAATATATAATGTGTCATTTTTTTATATATATAATATATGTCCTGTACATACATTCAACAGGTCGACGATAAACATACTAGAACCCTTCACCTGGGACCAGCAAACACTGGCAAAAGTGTTCATCGATCAAAATCTCATCAACAAAACAATCCATCATATGATAAAATGGAGTCAAGTGGAATGTTTGCCAAAGCATTTGATACAACCAGAGGTAAGACTTTACGCCTACTTAATTATACGCGAGTTCATAAAGTAATATATATATAGGCATATATATGTATTTTGAATGTTGAGCCGAGGAAATCTCTAAAAGCTCTGTGGTTCGTTGCTTTATTTGCTGAATTTGTATCCGGAACACGCATAATCCTTGAGGTCACCTCAATGCCTAAGCACATTGTATAATAATAACACACCCTTATATTTCGGACGTCATGCAAACGTATATGCTGATGTATATTTTATGTACATGTATTTGTATGTATTTTGTAATGTATACTTTACTATAAATGTGTATAAGTATATTCAATGCTTTATTATTTAGTCGGAGAGTATATATATATATATATTTGTACGGACTTGTTGAAAACGTATTAATGTCGAAAAAGTCTACCTTTTAATCCGTAAAAAGGTTATCGAGATTATTTTCGGATTTAATTGATTTTCGAATAAACCTTATTTTATTTTGAATGTTTCATTTATAGCAATATAACAAATTTTGATTATTTCGATTTATTTTTTTTTCCACAATAATTATTAAATTGATCCGGCATATTTTTTGCTACGCTTTATTATTATTTAAATTACACACATGTAAATTATGTAAGTCTCGATCTTTAAAGCATATCTTGTCATATTATGATAAAAACATCATTTTGCGCTTTTTAGATCATATTTTGTCATATTTTATAGAGTTTCCAAGATTATGCGTTTTTTTTTAAAGAAAATACAATAAATATTTAAAAGCGTTCGACTTTTACCTCTAAATAGGCAAATAGGCATTTTTATAGTTATTAATTTGTACTTGATGTTTCTAATATTTTTTCAAGTAACTTCAATCAACAATACTATATGCTATAAAATATAATAATATCTACAAACCCTAATTAAATAAGTTATATAGTAGCTCTACCTGAATTTGCTATTATTTTTTTTATTAAATTCAATAATCAAAACTAATTTAGCTGCCTATTTATTGTATCAATAAATTAAATTAATTCTAATTATTTTGATTCTGATTATTGTTTGTTCGACATGATCGTTCTGTTTAACGTGGAGGTTGTGTAGCTATTTAGGTCGACCGACTCTAGTTTACGGGTTTAAGCACAATGGGCCCTCTCAACGGCCTACGTGCTGGACCTCTCTCGAGTAGGTCCCCCTTCCATCATCATCATCAGCTGTTTACTTACTTACTTACTTACCACGCTTATGCCAATGTGGCACATAGCGCGTCCACGAATCCCCTCCAGCGGACCCGGTTTGGAGCGAGCGTCTTGACT
>JAAAKO020016736.1:0-16055 GCA_010015015.2 Bolitophila cinerea
TGAATAATAAAAATGAATTTTGACAAAAAAATGTGTTTTTCATTGAAACGATACGAACTTTTCAGCCGACCTGTTATTATAGAGAATTTAAAAAATCGGTATTTTTTCGTAAAATCTGATTTTTTTCTTCAAATTTCTATTCTGTATTTTGTGTACGTCTTTTTGCTCGGATAGACTGAGATTTTAATAAACAATATCACTAAAAATCATAATAGTTTAGATAGTGATTACAGCGAGCGGTTTACATAAATGTTCATTAAGATATAAAATAAAAGTTATGTAAACAACAGCACGTTTTTTAAATTAAAAATCCAATTTATAATCTGAAAGCTTTAAAAATGTTTATAATAGATGCACATTGCACATTGCACATGCACAATGCACAAGCACATATATACTCTTTTATAAAAACTTAAACAAAACTCAATCTGTGTCCTCAGAATATTTAAATAACCTCTTTAGTTATTTTTCCATGAATTTTAAATTTTTTGTTTGTTTTTCAGTTGTATTATGAACCTTTTTCTTTTTAAAATGTTGAGTGTCGTTTACTTACTTTATCTAGCATTCAAATAGGATATGATATCATATATTATATATATGTATATTATATACATTAGACCTACCTAGATTTGTATTATTATATTTGAGGCATACTTTTAACTAAAAAATCGTAATTTTGATATTGAGGTAAAATCATATTAATGAAAGTGTGTTTCTCTTAAACATATAATTCATATATTTTCAAAACTCAAAGTACATAACCTTGAAAAAACATATTTCGTAACGTAAAATAATTATTTGACTTTTCAGAGTAATTATTTTCAGAGTTAAGTGCATTTAGTGTTGCGAATTTACAAATTGTGCGTTTTCAGAGTAACAAGGTATAGGAGACATCAAATAAATCGCTATCAAAAAAAATCTCATATTTTTTTTATTGTTGTGCTCTTTAAAATAATTTTCAATTATTGGATTAATTTACAATCTTATAATATTCTATTTTATTGTATATATCGGATAAATCTAAACATCACTGTGTTTAATATGAAGGCAAGTGTAGGTTACTGCACACTATATAGTGTCTGTAGTGTATCTATAGATACACGACTATTTAAGGGTTAACACGATTGGGCAGATCATGGTTAATGTGTCGCTTATTGCAGTTGCAGTGATCACAGCAATTATTTAGTAATATCTAGACCTAGAGACCTAAAACAAATAAAAATAGAGACCAAAATAGAGAACCAAATTGAAACCAAAATTGTAAGCGAAAACAGAGAACTTTTATATCAACGTTCTTTTTTTAATGGACTGAAATTGGAAGGAGCACTGATTTTTCTCTTTAGATAAGGTAAAAATTACCATCATTTGTTTGGGGAGTAAGGGGGTTTTATGTTTGTATGAAAGTCACATATTTGCATGAGTTGCTTGATGCGAATGGTTTAATGTGATTCAAATATGTTTATTTTTGTTTAACGACAATATATTTAAAAATAAATCAGTTTTTTGTTTCGGTTAATTTCTAACGTATTTAATATATATTTCAGTCTTTGCTAGATGATATTCACGTTTTTACTAGTCTTTCACTTCTTTTTTGCTATCAATCTGCTTGTTTATTGCTTCGCAAAAGAACATGCATAATGATAACAATAAACCGAGCAAAAACTAGTAAAAGACAAGCAATTTCTTTGGAAATAGTATTATATATTCTATAAAAAAACAAATACAACAATTTTGGTACATCAATGTTTTTTTATACAATATTGAATTATATGGAGTAAGCTAAATTGGATGCCTTAAATAAATACCCTATTACCCTTTTAGGAATGGAAATTTTAAAATGTAATAATGCAGTTATTTTTTAATAAAATAATATGTATTAAACAATTTAAAAAATAATAAAAGAAAATTAAAAAAATATATATATATATAAAAAGTCGGATACTTTAGACTGTAAAAGAAGAAGGGAATTTTTAAAGAATCATTTTTGTGGGTTGTTTTTAAACTCATTATTATTTTTTTGTTATATTTAGCACGAGAGCTTGATGCATACTCCAATAATTTGGAGAAATGAATTTATGAAATGATGGCACGTACATGCAAACATTTTGTTTTTACCTGAGATTGAATTGTGATTTGAAACAAATGTTTTAATTTTAATGTAAAACGTTTGACATTTTGGACAAGAGAGACCTGCAAGAGGGAGGTATTGCACGCCTCAATATATTTTCTAAATTGTTCAACTTTTTTAAGTTTTTGATCAAAATTTTCCAAATACACATATTAAAACATTTATTTAGAATAATAACAATAATCTAAGATAAAAACACAATTTTTGCAAACATGTTCAGGTGTGTAAGTATAACAGCAAGTAATAGTAGAACTAATAGGTATTAAAACTAGATAAATGTCATTTAGATAAAGATAATTGAAGTAAAGAGACTTTATAGACAAATTGTATATAAAAGAGACTTTTAGAGACTTGGGCTAAAAATAGATACCACCTGTAGTGATGCCTGCCTCAATTAAAAACAGATTATTTTGTGTGTGTAAAAATAGTTATCCCACCCTTTGTTATCATAAAAAAAAAAACAATTTATGTGTACCAGGAAAAAAAGTTACAGAATTAAGTCTCGGAAACAACGATATAATACACTGTTCTCCGTTTGTAAATAATACGAAAAAATAGTTGATTAAGATATATTTTATTAAAGTCACACATGTATATAGGTTTGTATGTATAAGTATATTGTATAAATAAGTTATGAATAATAAAAAATGTTTTTTTTTTAAATACAATGACATAATAATTGATAAGAAATTTATTCAAACTGCTTGTGAATGCCCCAACCATGAAAGCATTTTGTGAATCGTCTTGACTCTTTATTCTTTAAAGTGAGAAACAACTTTCGAGGATGATCTGGTTGTTTAATGCGCATATGCTGAATGTAAACCTACAGAAAAAAAACACTTTTAAAAAATACAAAAAAAAAAAATTTTTTAAGATTTACTTGAGCTGATTTGTAGGCCAGTTTAATTTCCACTTCGCTGCACCGTGATCCTAGCCAAAGGAATATCTGTTCACCATTATCCAGAATCATTATGTCGTCATCTGCTAAATCATCCTGACAAAAATCTGAACACTTTTCGGCCACAGTAAAGTAGCCCTTCTCATTAGAACATCGAAACAGTCGTGTGTAGTCCATGTATTTAGCATCCAAATCATACGGCTTTCTTCCACCAAGTGCAACCCAAAAGAAATTCTCTGGTTCTTCACCCTCGTTTAGAATCTATTAAAAAATATTATATATATATATGTATATATATATTTTATTTTTTTATATATATGTATTATATATTTACCTGAAAACTGACCCAAGGATTGTTAAACATTTCTTCTGCAATCTCCTGAATTAATTTTCCCTCTTCAGCTGTGGACTTTGCTCCAATCCAAACGTAAACAATACCGGATTCTGAATTTTCCTCAGTTTCAAATGGCACAAACAAAATATAACTGAAGAATAAATTGAATATAAATATTTTTTGTTTAAAAAAAGGAAACACATATTTACCAGAATGCAGAATTTAAAATTGATGCGTCAGGACGTATTTGAATTAATCTCGTACACAACGCACTACCATTAGATCTGAGATGATAAAATTCAACTGGAGCCTTTCCATCTGCTGTCAAAATTCGTTCCTTTCGTTTACCATTTTTAATTGTAAACTTACGCTTGAAATGTGCCATAAATTTTAGATTTTCTTGTTGTTGATGAATTCGAACTACTTCTAGTTCTTCACCAAACATGGCTTTAAACTTTTTCTGTAATGTAAACGTAAACGTTAACCATCCCATGTTACCAGCATGACGGCCTTGCCAGAAATAAACAACACATTGTATTTCATCTTCACCAACAGGACCATTATCAACCTCATCATCTAATTCCTCTGGAGGTATACAATATCGACATAAAAACACATAACAAGCATCCGTGTAAAAATGGCCAAGTTCTTCTTCGGGTAGGCGAACAAATTTCTTTCCTTCCCAAACAAATGATTCCATAGCTTCTAAATCATAGTTCCAGTCTTCTTCAAGTTGTGTAGCTTCAGCTAAATTCATTGGTGGCTGACGCGGCATAAATAAAGCAGCCAAATCAGCACGTGTCTCTTGCGTTTGAGCCCATTTATTTAAATCAGCACCAGTCTTAGCAACTGATTGCGCAGTTCTTGTAAAATCAACAGCTATTATTTCTTCCCAATCTATAAACTTTGACTTGAAGATTTGATTTTCTGTTCCCTCCTGTACTCGAGTTACCGTTGCAATATCTGGTCGAGTTATCATATTGAATAATTCTTGTGACAGTTTAACAGCAGCTGCGCGTACAAGACGTGTAGATTTTTTGCCAAACCACACAAACAAATCTAAATAGCAGTCTAAAATGTATACATTTTTACTATTTAAAAGTGTATGTACAAGACGTTGTTGAGGCACCTCAACTTGAGGTAGCTCAAGATATCCCATACCAAGTTGTACTTGATATAATCGTGGTATAACAGGTTCAAAGTTTAAATCAACGTGTTCAACTAATTGATTGTCTGGTGCTTCATCATAGCCCATTGCTTTCCAGAACTCCGTACTCTCGTCACCTTGTACTTCCATCAAAATTTCTGATTTATTTTTACGTTCGTTTTTGTTAATTTTCTCCAACATAAGTCTTGCCTTTGATTTCAGTGTATTTTTTGACTTTTTTCCATGCCACATGTAGAAAAGGTCACCTGTATCCACAACAAACACGTATCTTTGATCAAAAGAACTATAACTCACTGGAACTGGTTCCAGGTGAATGGCAGCACCAGAACCATGTACACGATACATACGCGTTACATAATTCATATCTTCTACTGTAAAGAATCCAGTTGCCGTACGACCACCTTCGATATATGTTACCTGAGTGTCAAAAAGTGCAAAGAACTCGTCGGACTCATCTCCTTGTTCTTCACGATTTGTACGACATCTGGCTCCCAAGTAATTGCGAAGATGAACGGCATGAATTGCCGAACATGCTCTCTTGTCAAGAGTGGCATGAATTCCGATCCAGAAATAAATTTCCCATGAAAGCTGACCGACATCGTCAGTACCAGTTTTAAGTACAATGTAACAATCTCCTTCATAAAATTTACCATGAACAACTTCATCAATTTTGTTTGGTAAAAAGTTTTCAATTTCCCAGATTGTTAATCCTGGAATTTGACCATCGTCTTCTTCAAAAATTTCCGAATAGTCTAGTGGAGGTTTTTCAAGCGATTCATCCCAGCGCTTTGGTTTGACACTTTCTACCTTCTCTTCTTCCCAAGCCTGCATTTCTTTTTCCTTGGCAATGTCCTTCATACCTTTTAATATTTTTGCTGAATCTTTTTCAGATGAATCCGTACGAAGTCCTCGACGCAAACGTTGCTTCCGAGCTATGGGATCTTTAATGGTATTTGGTACTGGTACAGCTGATGGTACATTTGCACCGGCCAACCGCAACTGATGTTGTAATGAAAAATCAATGTTATAGAATTCAATACCGGATCCTTTCTGCATAACAACCGGTTTTGGAGGCATAATCAAATCTGGATTATTTCGCAAATCAAGCTGATCCAGATCAGATAATAGATGTATAGCATCCGGTAATGTTATCAAACGATTAGAGCTTAAATTAAGTTTCTTTAAAGCTCCACAACGACATAGTCCTTCTGGGACCATTTCCAATTGATTATTTGAAGCTGAAAATATCTCTAGACTACATAATTTTCCAATACCCGATGGAATACCATCAAAATCGAGTAGATTATCGTTTAAATACAGGCATCTTAGCTGTGTCAATTTACATATCATTGTTGGCAATGCAGTTATACGATTTCGAGATAAATTGAGTGTCTCGAGTTTTTGCCAAAATTCCACTTCCGAAGAGAGTTCCGTAATGTCGTTATCACTTAAATTTAGACGTCGCAAATTGGACATATTAAATAAACAAATTGGTACTTTTTGTAGAGAGTTCTTGGAGAGATCAAGTTCAGCGAGATTTGAGAGACTATCAAGTGTAGACGGAAAATTAAGCAGTGTTCGTTGTGTATTGCTCATATTAAGAACCAATAGATTTTGCAGAGATGGAAGTTGTCTAAAACATAATTGTATTGTTAAATAAAAAATATTTAAATGTTAATAATAAAATATAATAACCTCAACTGAAATAGTTCTAGGGGATTGTGGCTTAGATTAAGAGTCTGCAAATTAGCAAGTCTTCGTGTTTGGGGAGGTAATGTTTCCAATTTATTATGTGACAAGTCCAAGAACAATAAATCTGTTAAATGTATAAACAATGATGTAGGAATACTCTCAATTCTGAAATAATAAAGATCTGGTTAAATATACAACAAATTTGTATGTATATAATATAAAATTACTGATTGTGACTAAGGTTTAAAACTAGCACATTTTTGGCCCGTTCCATACCCTCGGGAACTTCTTTAAGTTTGTTGTGAGATAAGTCCAAGGTTGTTAGCTCTTCCAACTGAAAAAGTTCTGGTGGAATACCTGAACTTTTTATGTTATTGTTTCTCATATTCAAGGTTCGAAGACATCCGAGATCAGTTAGTTCGCCAAATAGTTTTTCAAGGTTATTGTTCTTTAAAGACAAGTGTTCCTACAAAAAGGTGTGATGTTTATCTAAATATGACGGATCAAATAATATAACTTACAAGTTTTTGGAGTTTTCTCATTTCTTCTGGAATTTCATGGAGTTGTGTTTTATCGAGTTTAAGCCATTGTACGCCAGTCATTAGGCCAAATGCATTTGGAAAATGTCCATCCTGTATTTTATTTAAATCTTATCAATCAACAATATTTTTAATATAGCAATAACAATACTGAAGGCATTCCCAAATGAATATATTATTTATGAAATACACTTTAAAACGGGCATTCTTAAAATATTGCTTAAATAATTGAAAATACTAGTTAATTTAAAATATATATAAACTAAATATTATTTATAACATGTATAAGTAGGGCGGGCATCCATAACATAAGAAAATAGATTTCGTGTCCTCAAATAAAACTGAAGATATTTTTTTTATTTATAGATGATCCTTACGCTAAAATTATTGTTTGTGAAGTCGATCCCTCGGACAAAGGGTAGGACCCCTGTATTAGCCATAATGTAACTAATTATTTATTCAGATGAAATTTTATTTTATTTTAAAATATAAAAAACACAGCAGTGGCCTTTTTTGTGCAATATATATATACTTTAACTCAAACGTCATGTCGTGCATATGTCATTGTTTTGTCATATTTTTTTATTAAGCCGTGTTTCCATTATATTAATAATGTCAGTAAGCTTCAAATTGGATGTTTTTAATGCATTTATATGGTTTTACAATAAAGGAGATTCAAAATGTTGACGTCTTTTTTAGGATAAAGTAAAATGCTAATCGAAAATTTCAAATTTATATTATAAAACGCCAGTGTTTAGTTTTGCTTCATGATCAATTTTCTCCAACTTTTTTTGCGCCAATCCCCATGTCACCTTTTTTAGTTTATATTATGTTTGTATAAAACTTTTTTATTTAAAGAAAAAAAGTTAATACTGCATAATTAGATTTTACCACAAAATAGGGGTTCGCATGGTCAGATTTAAAGGGGAAACCCTAATTTTATATGGGTTAAGTTTACTTTTTCTTAAAAATATATCTTGGGCATGGTCAGATTTTTTTTTGTTGTTTTAGTAAGAAACGGCGAAAAAACCAATAGAAAAGCGCGCTAAATGATTTTAATTTACCAGAGCGGAAAGAAAAGTAATGAAGACCTTGATTTTTATTTAACTATATATAATTAAGATTATGATGTTGGTTTTTACCCCTAATGTGACGTTCCCCCAAAATTGTACCAACCCCTATTTTGGGGTAAAATCTAATGATGCAGTTATTTTTTTAAAATCATTTATTCAACTCTTTCCATTTTTTTTATTTCTTCAAATAAAAAAGTTTTATACAAACTTAAAAGACGCATAAAAGGGTGCTAGGGGTGGTTAGAGCAAAAATATTTTTGAGGAAATTGATCAGGAAAAAAACTCTAAAGTGTACCTTTGCCCAAGACGCTTGCAGAATGTATATATTCCATATATTATTACACCTCCATCGTACCAATATTGTAGACCCCCCCGGCCCTAATATTACGTAACAAAAACCCTACTTATATGCCTCCTCTTTATTTTTAATATTTGAAAACATGAAATTTAGCTATAGTTCGAAAATCGTATTTAAAAAAAAAACATTTTTTTAACTGAGAACCTTTAGGTATAAATAATAATTATTTTATTTTGTTACGCTGGAGGTGTTTAACAATAGCCAAAAGTTATTATTGTTTTAGTTATATTATACTGACTACTCTTGTTATCCTTCATATCATAATATAACTTATACGCTTAAACGACAACGTTGATTAACCGTTAAATAAAACCAAAGTTTATATGTTAAGATTACCCAACAAGCTTGGAGCATCCCAATCCCAAATGATACAGAAGAAACCAGGAGTGCCAAAGGATTATACAAATAAATAAAAAACAAAAGACGCAAAATAATTGCTTTTAATGTTATTTAAACATTTATTGATTTGTATCCATTAAGATCTACATATATATTACGTAATATCTTATGTTTGCATATATATTTTTATTTATATATAATATATAAAAGATTGAAATAAATGTAGATATAATGTAATAAATGTACGGATAATACAAACGAAATGTAATAAATAAATGCGTATCGACACACGGTGCGATAAACAGTGTGCAGTTTACGCGGTTTACGATATAAAGATAACTACATTTCTACTAATATGTATAAAAGTTATGATATATTTAAAATAACAAACAAAAAACTCATCTTATCACGCACGAGAGACAAAGCTTTGAAGATCCCATGCATTCGTTATGACAAAACACGCCACACTGCTGACAAACCACCATTGCATTTAGAGAGCATGAACAATTAGGCGGCGTGTTTTCCCCTGAATTGGGGTAGTGAGGATATGATGCTCCGTCTAAGCTTATATCTCCGTAAACTAAACCTGTATAAACAATGGAATAATTATTTATTACAAAAATCCATATATTTATAAAAAAAGGAATAAAATATACCTTGATTCGGAACTTTTCGTGTGATTGATTGTACAGTTGAGCTGGATTCTAAATAATGTTGAACTTCCCCATTTTGGTTATTAACATCAACTGAAGCGGGTCGACCTCGTCCGCTCATCGGTACACCACTTACACCATGAATTTGCTTTGAACAGATCCAGAAAAATAATTAAATTAAATTCAATATTTCTTTGAATTAAACTGACCTGATTTTGAGCAGGAGGTGCACTGGATGCTCGCGGTGCCTGACTTTCTTCGGAAACAACGCCAGAACGTTGTACTAAAATATATTGCCCGGATTGATTGATGGTAGTTGTTTGTCCATCAGATGACTGATTCTGACTATGCCCACCAGAAGGTAGTACAGCCATAGACACGGGTATCCCTTGATTAGTGGTAAATACGTGGCGGACCAAAACAGGTGACGACTGTCGTTGTACAAAACCATTTTTTGTAAATGTTATGCGAGGCTGACCATTTGTCTACAATTGGAATTTATTAAGTAAATATTTTCATAATATATAGAAACGTACCATTTTATTGGAAGATGATTGATTTTCGTCCTTTGTTTTAGATGTTGAAATAGTGTTTGTGGGACCAAGCATTGATGGTGGTGGTCTAAGTTGTGCCTTGAGTTGATGACGATTAGGGCTATTCTGAATAACAGCTTGACAGATTTGATAGCTTCGTTCTAGATTAACGGCTCCCGGTGGTGGTCTATTGCTATTGGTTCGACTACCACGACTTCCTTTTATAGATGTCTTATTACGACTGTGCATTGAGGAACTGGGCACAGCACGTAGCGGATGAGTTGCAGATAAAGATAAATAAGGCAAGGAACTGGAGCTGGCAACAACAGCTGTTCTTGTTTGCGGAGATGGACCTGCCACATGTTGATGTGTATGCATTTGCGATCCAATTGAATCTACTGAAGACTGACCATTTTGGGTTCCATATATTAATGCTTGAGAACCCGATTCTATCTTAAGTGGTTGCATTGAAACATTTGGATGTGTATTGACATACGATGGTGTCGTGGATACTTGATGCGCAAATGAATTGGGTACGGACATGTGTGTTGGAAGACACACAATAGTTGTTGGTGGAATTACCGTTGGTATGTCCGAGTGAATCATTGACTTTGCGTCCTCACTACTCATATCACTATCACAAGAATTATTTGAGTTGTTACTGATCATTGTACTCGAAACTTCTGCGTCCGGCGTCAATGTGACCTCCAACTCCAATTTAACCTGCAAATTTTAATTTATTCGTGAATGCAATTATAATAATTAAAACTTTTTTTTATCAAGGGTCAAATAAAATTGTTTTTTAAACCATATTATAAAAATAATGCTGACTCGCCTGGGATGCAGTTGAGTATTGTGGTGGATGGGATTGAGATTGCATTGCTATAGAATTGCTATCAGAGTAAGATTCAGTTGACGATTCCATCGTGTCTGTAGAGATATTTTCCATTTTTACGTTGTAAGGCCAATCGGAAACCACTTGAAAAGTGCTCTCTTTTAACCTTACTTCAAGGGTTTCTTGCATTGGTATTACCTAGTAGTAAAAAAAAACACAATATATTTTGCAAAATATAAGCAAAACTAGAGAATTATAATTAATTATTATTACCTCAGTGTTTCCTGTTGGATTGACGACAGTCATTGCTACTGGTACATTAGCAGGAACGCTGTCAAAGGCTAAACAAGCAGTATTTAATTGCAAACATTATATATTTTTTAATGAATAATACCTCTAGCCATTGCCTCTGCAAATATTTCTGCCTGGAAGTCATCGCTGGCAGAGATCTTTGGGTTCACTGGCAAGCTTATGGCTTCTTAAACATTTTAAACTGTTTAAATAAATATAAACTAAATGAGATATTCCAAAAACAGACCTCCACTATCTGCACTTATTTCCCCAGATTCCAGCACATAATTTTCAGCATCTGTAAATTTCTGTTCAATTGGATCATCTTCCAAAGGTACTAAATTCTGTATGGTAGGCTCCAATTCTTCAACACCTGTATCTCCGCTATTATCGCCACTGCAGTCGACGAGCGCAGTTGTACTGTTACTACTATCATCGCATACCTGACTTACTAGAAGATCATCTTTAGCCGGTAACAATGACAACACATTTCGTTGGTCTTGCTGTATTGTTATTGAGTTAGGCTGTATTTGAAGGACACCCTCAAACTTTTGAATCTTGTAAAGGTTTTCGATTTTCTCATGCACATCGCAAAATTCTACCAGTCTTTCTGGTGCACGGCTAGTAGTATTTTCCAAAAACTGTTCAATCTTTGCAGATGGTTTGGGTTCCACTTTTTTTTTAATCACCGAATCAGTCTCATCATTAGTAACAACTCGATTTAAATGTGATTTTTCCGCAAATACATTAATCAGTTTAGATGTTTTCATAGTGTTGCTAGTTTCAGCTGTTTCTTCTTTGATTGTGCAAGAGTTCTTAACTTCGGCTATCGGAGTTGCGGCGGGACTCGGTACTGTTACATTACATTTTTCAATTGTAATTATATCGTCTACTTGTGTTGCAAATATGTTTAACGTGTCGTTAAATTTAATTGTGCTTTTGCTGTTTTGTCCTGTTGATATAATCATTTGTTTTTCCTCAGTCAAGAAAGGTTCACAAACCTTTGTAACCTTATTGCTGGTTAGATCTGGACTTACTGAACGTTTAACCGTACGATGAATCACTTGTGATGTTGAAGCATCTACAGTCATCGGAATTAACTCAATGTCTGGTTTTATATCGTATGGAATTATTTTCTCAGATTTCAAACGATCCGTTTTTATAATTTCAATTACTTGATGGTGTATATTTTGCGTATATGGACGAGGGGGTGTTACTAACACTGATTCTGTACATATAGATGGCTGAGGTGACATAGATGGAACAAGGCATTGTTTTGTTGGCTTATTACGAATGGAAACAAATTCTGATACAGAATTTGGAGTCTAAAAATGGAAAATAACATTTGTTTAATATTTGTGTAATATATATATAAAAAAAAACAATACACTTACTTTAACTGGACTTGGTTGTTCATTATTTTGAACAACAGCTGCTGCTGACGATCGTGTGACAGCCCCAACGGTTCGACTTCTTTTTGGAGTCACGGTTGGAGATATACTATTGCTTTTGACAATGCGACATCCACTGTTCATTGAACTGGTCGGCGATGCCAAAGCATTTGAACTTTGTGATTCTGATTTATTTGCATCGACATTAACCAATGTTTCCTGCTCCGTTTTATTAGATTTTTTAGTAGATGATTGTCCACAATCTCCCCAAAAAGGCTCGAAATGTTTAAGCTTCCAAGGATCTAGTTTACTTTTTTCTTTTTCGCCTTCTACACGAAGCTTAAGTTGATTTTCTGGAGTAAACTCACCTACAAATACAACATATACATATTATTTGTGTTATTAAAAAATATTGGATAAATATACCTTCAGATAACCGTTCACGCCATTCTAAGCAGGCTCGTGCAAAAAACTCATTATTTAAGCTAGAAGAGTTTAGGCGTATAACAGGTGTATCAGGATCATTTGGTGGGCGATCAACATTTGGCAACAGTTGTACCAATTTATACTGATACAATGGTGGTAACTGGGAGAACGTATGTTTATTAAGTAGTGCCCTTAAATTAGTTCCAACCAAGATAGAATCAGGTGTTTCTAAATCAATACAACCCTCTCTTGTTTGTTCGATTTGTGCTGCTGTAGACATTTTTTTGTTTGTCCTTCGACGAGGTTTTATACTAAATCCAGGTATTGATGCAAGTACTTCACGCATTGTGGACGCCTGGACAGCACCACTTGATGTTGTGACCGATGTAGTTGTCAATGGACTTTGTCCTTCCACTCTAGGAATAGGTTTACGGAGAGTGTGACCATGTTTATTCGTTTTTGATTGTCCAGTGGGTTTTAAGCTTGATGCAGATTTCTGGGTTTGGTTTTTTTTAACAATTTGGCTATGCACATGAAAAGGTTCTTCGCTCGAACTAAGGTGGACATTCAATGTTTCACTGTATGTTCCGCTTTCATCAGACAAGGAATCACAATTTTCCAAATTACCCAGTGGATCTACTTTATCCGAGCAGTCCAGGACAACATCGCATTCCATTTTTGCTTCTTCTATCTGAACAATTAAATATTATTTGTTTTGTTATTAAATGTTGAACTTGTTTAATAACATTATAATATATATTTCACTTACATAACTAATTGTTGTCCAATGAGATATTATTTTATATTTATTTCTTGATTGCAATTTAACATTTTAACACAGATTCCTGAATTGAAAAAAAAAACTTTTAAAAAAATCCATAATTTGTTTGTTGTTATGAATGTGCACACTATTCAAACAATTTTTCATGGTTAAAGTTTTTAAAGTGTAAAATTAAGGCGAAACACAAATAAAAGAGTTTTTAGGTGCTTCTCACGAAGATCGAAGATGCCGTTTCAATCACTAAAACAAATTGCACAAACACTTTTGCGTTTCACTGTTTTTTTTAAAGAAATTGGTGATTGTAATCATAGAAAATTAGTTTAAAAGTTAGCAGCCTCACAAAATGGTGTGTATTAAATACATATACTTATTTACGAGAATTTGAATTATATAAAATAGAGATAATTTAGTTCAGAATTATAATAAACACTATATTCTTACATCTTTCATTGTTATATTTTAGTACGACATTTTATACTTAGAAAATCAACCAACAGCGAATATACGGCGAACAAGCCGAACCATATACAGCGAATTGAAAATATATATAAGATGGCGCCACTCATGATAATTGAGCGCTATTACCTAAGAGCAATAATACTCTAGAGAAGAAGTTAGGTTATGTTTTTGTAATGAACATCTTTATGAAAATAGGTAGTCGACTTTGACGTGCAGAGCTTTTAGATCAGTTTTGAGATATTGTAATAACACGTATTTAAATAGTTCGAAGACGATAAAATCGCAGTTAATCGATAAATGTATTAACTGCTATTGTATGTCTTTATAATGTTTTTTACTATTGCGCGTTAATAAGCCATCTGTTGACGTCAAAAATAATATATTCTTTTACGATTTCTTATGTTTATTACCTTGTTAGTGTTAGATCATAAGGAAAAAATGTTATATTCATAACTATTGACTTGTGAATTTGTTTACATACCAGCAATTTATTAACCCATTATACATTGTCTACGAGCTTAATATGCAGTAAAGCTTTTTCACACTTAACTCACGCAGGCGCGAAATAATACATAAATGCTTCCGCCAGTTATATTTTATAATCTGATCCAGACTAATTTTGGCGATGTCGCAAGCGCGCCACCTATTTTTCAATAGGTGCACCCGCTTAGAATGTTTTGCGGGTTGCATAATTATATTTGGAATGGGAATTAAAAGTATAAGCAATTTATCTTGATTCCTCTATGTCTATATAGATTAAGATAATTTATGAACAATTATAATAAGTTAATATTCATTAATAATGAATTCTTTCAATTATCATGAGTTATTATAAGTTATTAGACATGTTATGATTAATAAACAGTTAAAAATAATATGATAGATTTATAATTGAAAGATTGATAATATTCAATATAAATCGTGGTGATGTATTGCTCATACTTCTTGATAAATGTTTTTTTTATTATTATTTTTTAAGTTAGAATTTAATAATCTATTAATATTAGTTTTGAGATAAAGCAAGATTGACACTGAATATTAATGATAAATTTTTAATGAATTAAGCTAAATTCTAAATAAATTGTGAGTCATTTAGAAATAGTGACAAATCATGGAAAAATAAAGATGCATATTTTTAGATGAAATCATTCTTGCTAAAGATTCATTATAAGAATAAATCAAGATGAATATTATGAATTATGATGAATAATTATTCAATATACAATTGAAAGATTTATTTTTTATTTTTTATTTGATAGTTATTGGTATAATTTTATATTTTTATCTACTGATATATTATTAAAATATTATATTGACAGATTGATAAATACATAGATTGATAGATTAGGTTTTTAATAAATTTAAAGAATAATAGATTTATAGATTCACAGATTATTATATTGATAGATTGTTAGAATATTTTATTGATAGATCAAAAGATTCATTTATAAAAAGATTAATGCATTGATAGATTTATAGATTAATAATTTAATTGATTGATATATTATTAGATTCATTTATTAAAAGATTTAATGGAAAAATCGATATTTATATAGATTTATAGATTAATCTAATGTTATATTGTAAAAAATATATACTGCCAGATTGATAAATACAGCATATAAGTATTGATAAATTGAGTTTTTGATAAATATGTATATTAATAAATTAAAAGAGTTATAGATTGACAAAATTATTGATAGATTGATAGATTATTTCATTATAAGATTGATAGACTGATATTTGATGAAATAATAGATCTTATATCGATTAATGGATTAATTTTGTTGATAGATTGATAAAATAATATATTGACAGATTGATAAATAGATAGATTGGTATATTAGGTTTTAGATAAATTTATAGAATAATATATTAATAGATCTATTTTATTTTATTTTTTTAGATTAATAGATTATAAGATTAAACGATTTATAGATTGACTTATTTAAAGATTGATAGTGTAATCTTCTTGTAATGTGTAAGACCATAGATTAATCTATTGATTGATTGATACATAATATATTGATAGATTTATATACACATAGATTGATAGATTGAGTTTTTATACATTTATATATGAATTGATAAATTGATAGATTATTAGATTGACAGATTAATTTAATAAAAGTTTGATAGATTGATATTTGACGAAAT
>JAAAKO020016747.1:0-16047 GCA_010015015.2 Bolitophila cinerea
ATTGGTCTTACTGTATACGTCCAGTATGCCAATCTTGGTGTTAGACCCTATCTTGTGCCCAGCATTTTTTTGCAAGCGCACAGTTGGCCTTCTTGGTCCTTTCGATTATTTTCTCTCTCCACAGGATTTCACTGTGTAAATTAAGACTTATAAGACTTATAAGACTTAATCTACACAGGTATATATATACCTATAGGTATCTCCTCCTATCCTCGGTGGGTAAAATGATTTAATCTTGTATTTTTTCGTGAACAGGACAATTTAAGTTTTGGGGGGTTAACTCCTAAACCTTTCCTCTTCCTATCTAGTGCATTGGTGTTATTATCGATAGAGTATTTAATCAATTCCAGAGGCGAGTGTCACTATATCGTCGGCATAAGCTACGACTTTGATGCTTGTGTATGGTGAATGAGAATGTCATCCACCACTTGAATCCATATCAGTGGAAATAGCACACCTCTCTTTGCTGTTCCTCTAGTTTCTAGTTTCGTTATTCCATTCTGTTTTAAAATTATCTATATTAGTCTTGTTTGCTTGCTTGCACGGATTCTAATGCGGGTAATTAACCGTTTTTCTGTCATCCAATCGAGCTGAAACTTGGCCCTTTGATTTGTTGCCGATGACAATGCATTATATTACATTTTCCACTAATTCTCATTAGGTAGTGACCAAATATGGTCAAAACCATTAATTGGGCAACAGAGGTAAACATTTAAAAGACACTAGTTTTAATATTTTTTGTAAAAAATATCTGCTTCTTTATATTTAACCCTTTGCTGCCAAAAAAAAGGTATGGGTGGTCAAAGTTAGTTACATATACCAAGAAAAACGGAGTTGAGAATTTATATGAAAAACATTGTTTTTGAGGGTTGATTTTTTATAATTCGAAATGCTAGAGGTAATTATATATCCATTTTATAATTTTTGTGTTTATTTTATGTTTTTTTTTGCCGCGTCGGTCGAACATCGTGCGAAGTAGCGTCATTGAATCGCGGCTAGTGTGTGCTGTGGCTCCGTCCTGTTGGAGCCAGAATTGAGCGTAGCGCTCGCCATTGATCGAAACGGCATAGCCAGCCTTGTTCTGAAGAAATACGGCCCGATGATCTTTTTGGCCGATACGCCGCACCAAACGGTCACTTTTTGATCATGGGGAGAGACTCCTCAAAAATCTCACAAGGATTTTTGTCGGCCCAAAAGCGCCAGTTTGCTTATTAACCGCGTGTGTGGAAGCCGTGTTTCACGCGGATATAAACGTTTGTAGACACGTCGCGTTTTGACAATGGAGGACCCATTTTCAAAATGCAATTTGACTATTTCTGCTCGTTGTATCGGTGTTAGTTGATTCATGGCACAAAATAGACTGAAATGACGCGTCCACAAAAAAGCCACTATATATGTCAATACGTCAAAAAATGGCGGAACTATTCAAGTTTCAAATGCTATCACAACAGATGGCGCACACTGTATAATTGTCTCAGTGTGTTCATTGTTCAATTGTTCTGACAACCGTGTGGAGGGCAGAGTCAGTAGACTTACCTTTTGCGTACGCATGTTGTGTTTCCTAAACAAGCGGTATCGTAAAGGTTGTCTGTGATGTATATCTCTTGTATCCTCTTCCGGACTTTTGAGGAGAAATGAAGTTAGACTCTATAATCCTCTGGAGACGAGTGTTTAATTTTATCAGCTTTACCTATAAATACAACTTTCACTATTCTCCAATTTATGGGCAGTGTTCTAGTAATAGACATGGTCTGAAAATATTTGTTAAAAGGTTTATTACTAAGGGTTCTGCTTGTTGTAATATAGCAGGAAATATTCAATCTGGTCCAGGGGAATTCTATCGTTCGAGCGATATTATCGCCCACTTTATTTTAGTCTCTGTGATCACTTTTTCATTGAATGTGTTGCCCACTTCGGTGAAACTAATTTGAAGTAGGGAAGTGTATTTTAAGCATAAGAGTTTGAATTTCAGTTTCGTTTTCTGTTCACTTGCTATCGCTTTTTTGAATCTGTGACGGTACCTCTTTAGTTTTCAAGAATATAGTATAATATAATTAGTCTGGCAGTCTCATTAGATTTTTCAATATTGTTGCAGAAGGAGCGCCATGAGTTTCTCACGGCCTTCCTCTGCTCCCATTTGAAATTTCTGAGACTGTTTTTGTTTTCTTCATATTTATTTGCGTCCCGATTTTGTTTCCAGACTGCAAAAAGCAGTTACGATAGTGGTTGTTGTTACTTACGATGTCCACTATGCTTTATTTTGTTCAAAGCACTTGTCATCCAGTTAGTTACAATTACAACTCGTGTTTCAAGTTCCTTAACCGTATTTAATTCGAATCCGAACAGTGGGCTTATACTGAAAGCTCTCTGTATTTTCCCAATCCGTTCGTTTCGGATTTTTTAAGGGTTCAGACTTTCTAGGTTGGTTGATGAGTATTAGTAGTGAGGCCGAAGCCGCACTACTGTGGTGCAGGTTTACTTACCGCATTCTGAGTCTCGCCATTGGATGACGTTCCTCCGGTCTTCTCCACATCCTCGTCAATGCCGTCATCGAGGTCGTTCTCAATACCAATATCTATGTGAATGCTGCGGAAGTAATACGGCCCCGGATGCGGTCTCTGGGGTAGCTGGGGTCGTAACTGTCGTGAATGTCGTGTTTTCCGTTGTGTCCTTTTCTGTTTTTTGCGCCGTTTGAGCCAACGGTATATTTTGAAAGGGCTATTTTTTGCATTGTCGCATTTGCATTTCAACTATAAGAAGCATTTTTTTAATTTCTTGGTCTTTATTTTTGAACTATTTTTTACAGCATAAATTACATTTAAATGTATTGAATATGAGAGCTGAATACAATCCTCAAAAACTCTACCTACCCTCAAGGGAATTGCAAAATCCTTCTTAAAGGGTTGTTTGAAAACACTTTTTTAAGTTATTGCTGTACTGTTAATTTCTATTACTCTCCATTCCCTGGTAAATAATATTTATGTTTTTTATAGTTTTTTTTTAATTATTTTTACTAAAAATTATCTCAAAAAATTGTTTAAAAATATTTCAATTTTAAAATATAACATGCAATTAGTATATAAAAAACAAGTAAAAGAGCAATGGCAAAAATGGTGTTTTTCTCTAAAGTTTGCCGTTTGTGGTCTATTAAGCACACTTCCGACTTAAATCTCCTCTCACCCCTAATGTCATTGTTTTTGAGGATACTTTTGTTTATCCGACTGTACATATGTATATTATGAATTTTAAATACGTAATGCATAATATTTATTAAATATTTTTTCAAACTACCATTAAAATTGTCCTATATATTTAAATAAAATCCCATTGAAAAAATGTTTACGCTTTAAAGTTTAATTTATTATACACGCACAGAGACAATTTACATATGTGTGATAAAAGATTTAAGGTATATACTCGTAAACCGGATTATTTGGCACGTTAATAAGAATTTAAGGAAATATAAGAAAACGTTAAAAGATTTATTGTTAAAATTGAACGACGTGAGAATTATCGTAATAAAAGTAAAGATATGCGATGTGCAAGAAGAACCATACATAAAGCATTAATACATACAGTGGCTGGCATTATATGAACATGAACAATATGTATAAATATTCGTTTTACATTTTTGTTTATATAATATCCATTATTATGTTCATTATGCATTTCAAATAGTATCATTAGGTATTTTTTTACCTGTGTTGTAAAAAGATAGAAGACATTTAAAGGGGCAGCCAAGAACAGCACAGGATGTCTGCAAAAAATGTTGAGAAGGAAAAAAATATATTTAAATCCAAGACAATTCCGCAAATCACTTTAGGTATGAACCATTAGGCGAATGTGTTATTAGGCCATCATTTTGAGAATATTGCTGTATAGAAATTATCAGCTAGGGGTCAATTGCATGCCGCTGGTCGAATTTTAAAACCTTTTCTATCATTTCGACATGTTGAACATATTTTGTCGTTTTTAGACATAGTCTAGTGATGGTCCAATGTGATTTGATGTTTTAGTATGAAAATCACCAATTTTGTATCAGGAAATACACTAATGTTGTATTAAGATGTTTACTAATTTTGTTTTATGAAAATCACAGATTATGTACTAGGAAATGTTCACTAAAAAAACAATGATTTTGATACTATTTATTTTATTTTTAATATTTAAATGTGCTCCAGTGTAGAGGGTTTTAGGCTTGTATAAGGAATATCATGAATCTGCGCGAAATCAAAATAGATAAATCACAATTAAATCTTGATTGTTTACTGATAATAATATATCTGAAGATTGTCCTCAAAATTCATTGCAGTTTCGGATGGAGTATGGTTAAGATGGCATTCGAGGCACATGAATATAACCTTCAGTGTTAGACAATTAAAATTAACGTCGGCTAGATTCGCTTGCATGACTTAATTTGCTAAATGACACGGTTTTCTTTTGTTTTAAGCTGCGTGCCTTTGTAGTAAATACATACATGGGATATTATGACAGGTCCCATTGTTGTTTGGTTATTTTATATAAACAACAAGTCGTTTTGTTCAAAAACTGATGTAAATCATTAGCTTAATAGATGAGATTTCGTATATATTTAGTAAATAACATGAATCTTTGAAACATTCCCAAAAGATTCTTGGTTAATAAATAAATCTCACTGAAATGTCGCTGTTTTTAACATTTGATTTAAACCGTTCAAGTATTGATGAAGTATTGTTCAATTTAATTCAATTCAATTTATTTTCAATATACATAACAATACTAATAAATAATATATAATGTATACAGGATATATAAAAAAACTTCTAACAATGTCAAAAGTATCAAAAAAATAAAAATTAATCAATTATACAAGCTAATTAGCAAAAAACTGCAAAAAATAAGATAGTGTTATTTTCTGTTTGGTTTCAATATATATTCAAAAAAAAACTACATGAGTTTTTTTAATTGTATTTAATGACAGACATATTTGGAATTTTGTAAAAATAAATCGGTAAAAAATGGGGAAACGACGGCAATTGGAATTGTGTAAAGTGACGTCTCACATGTTCTGTCTATTATAAAATTTATTTAAAATTGTGTAAAATAATTCTCGTCGTAACGGCAACGGTTCTTGTCAATAAAGAGACAATTATTTTGCGTTTATTGACTCTAAAAAAACGTACATATTAGTATAATTAACTATTCATAAACATAAATGGATATATATGATGCTAATTGTTGAGGATGAGAAGCAGATTGGGTTAGCGAAATAAATGTTTAGCTCATCTACAGAATACGGACGGAGAACCATACGGTTTTTATAACATATAACTTTATTTAACAAAAAATGTTAGAGAGGGCTTTTGTTTTTATTTTTATGGGCTATTTTGTTAAAAAAAAGTTATAAAAAGCCATTTGGTGATAGTTGTGGAGCGTATAATAATCTGCATTATTATGAGTTCTGTATCCGTAGTTTTCCCGACACATTTGCCCATCGGCCATTGAGATCATCTAACGAAGAGACAAAAATCTCATTTTAAAAACCAGTCATGGCCATTTTGTCCGTCAAGATTTATCGGTTTGGTTATTGTGATCAATCCTAGGATCCCTCTTGACGGAGTAATCGTGACATCAGACACGATTCATTGATTGTGTATTGTAATCGTAGCTTTATTTAGATTTACAATGGCCTTATTGGTCTTATTAAAACAACGAGTATTAAACGCATCAACAATTAAAAATATAATATTTATATATAAAAATCGTAACAAATAAATAAAAACATATGCATAATAAGAATTTAGCAGACGCATAAATAAGAAATATCAAGTAGAAGTTAATAAATGCCCCTGATATCGAGCAAGGATGTTTCAGTATAAATAAAATAAGGTGTTCAAGTGAGGAAATAATTACAAAAATGCCGAAGGCAAGCCTTCTTGAATTTAGAAACATTACTTATTCTCTTCATAAGCATCGGAAGCAAATTCTAAAGCGTTATTTCACGGATGAAAAATGCATAGTCTAGTGGAACTTGCAAAGGTAAGGCTTTGCACCTGATTCCCACTTGCCGTGGCTCCGACTCAGCGGATTGGGCCGGGCTCATGCAAGCTTAATAAAAATATAAATTTTACAAAAAAACATGAAAGGCCAAATACATATACCAAAAAAAATTCACAGTACAGTTTAAATGCAAAAAGATTAAGTGATCTACACGAAGTAGAAAACTTTAAATTTTTAAATAGATAAATAGGGCTTAGTAATAATCTTATGCAATGCCAGACATAATCTATAATCATAGAGGTCGCATTATTAGTATGCATGAAGATATAATCGTACCTTTTAGTTTAAAAACAAATCTAAAGCGTGAGTTAAAAGGCACTGTAAGTATGCGTTTTGAATAATAAGTCATAGACACCATAGACACCATTGGTAAATAAAGGAATTAAAACGGTCTTCACAAGGCTTAGACGCAAATTCTCTGGAATGACATGTGAAACTTGTCTTCGCAAGTTAATGTTCTATTAAAAAAGGTTCTATATTATAACGTCTTGACAAAAACGTCGTGGCCAAAAATGTCGAGGCATAAAAGGTTGCAGCCTAAATTTTCGTGGCCTATAACATCGTAAACATTATACGTCGTGGTTTAAATCGCCGAAGCCTAAAACGTCGTGGCTATTCTTTTCCCTGAATGTTATTCCAGTATTTTGCTAGTCTTTCATTGTTTTTTTTTCAACTATTTTGCAAATGATTAAAAATGCATACTTTGGAAACAGTATTCTAATAGCGCGCTGCCGCGCGCACTTTTTTGTTTTATTAGAATGGAAATATCTAATGACTTTGTATATAAATATTTATATAGTTGATGAACTTCCCAGCTTTATATATTTGTCATTGCGATTTCGATTCGTTTGCTCACTTCTGCCATGGTTTACTGGACAGAAGTTTTTTGATGTAAGTAAATTCTGGTAAAAGTTCCTTATACCAATTGTTATATAAATACGATGCTTTATTTTGGTGCTTCGACTTCGAGGCGGAAACCACTAAAAATCTGCAATACATATATAATATATTTTTTGATGAGGATTAAATAATAAAAATCAAACCGCTCGTTATATATCGTCGGTCTCATATCAGAGGTCTTCAACCACAAAAAAAAAAAAAACATTAAAGGAAACAAATCTTAATTATCCGTTTTTTCTATTTCAACAATGATACGACTTTCGATTTTTTGGTGTTTGTAGACCTCTGATTTGAGATCGAAGATATTTATATATATATTTTAATGATTTTTAATTTAATGGTTTGATAAATTTTGTATGTATATTTATAAATCTGACTATATTTAAATTGTGAAATATAAAGAGAAATGAATAAAACGTCTTTCCAGGTTTTTTATGTTTACAGTAATCAGTTATTGAATTGAAGATGGTATAAAGTCGACATTTAGCTAGTTTGCCTTTTATGATATTATATTTATGAACACTTGAACGTCCTTGTAAACTATACGCGTGTTGTTTTGTAGTATTAATTCTTTTTGAAAAAATTATAATTAAGAATTACATATATATATGACAACCACTGTACATAATGCGCTTAAGTCATGAACGTTGAAGAATTGTACGATTTAAGTTGAAAAAGAATGCAAAAAGATATTTGCAAACGATAACACTATAACCTGTGCTTTTCTTAAGAACGCTGAACTCTACATTTATATATACATCAACAATTCAACACACATGAACTTGAGATGTATTATTTGTACTTATTTTTGTATAGCCATACTACAACTTACCAGAGATTCCGGTTTTTAGGAATATTTTTACAATATTCTGGAAATATAGAGTGTATATATATTAAGACACACAAAAGAGTTGGGTATTGCAGTTGATTCCAGATATTGTAACGTGTGTGACGTGTTTCTGTTTGTTAAATTTCTTCAATTTGGATTATTCAAGATGAAACTCTTAGTAAGATCATATATATTTTTGTACAAAATCTAAAGATTTTCTAAAAAACATATATTACCTAACATGTATAGGTGACAATTGCTTTACTTTTGTCAGTGGATTCATTTATATTTTGCGCCCCGGCAGAGCCTCCAAAAGTTGTATCATCATCTGTCCCTGATCTTCCAGTTAAGAAACAAAATAATATTATTCGGTATGAAGTGACCACAACTGAGAATGGAACCAAGTTTATGTAAGTAGCAATTCAGTGGATTCGTTTTAATATAAAGTTTATGTAAAGTGATGTTGTGGGAGATTTAGCATTTGCATTTTAAGTGGTATAATATTTTAAATATAAATTACGTGTAAAATAGTGATATACAGTGTGTTATCTGTAACAATGTCCCACAAATACATATAATCTTTCTAGGAAGAAAAATGGGTCTACAAAGTGCACATCCAAACTTTTTTTTAAAACTGGCTTACTATAATATACAATTTCAAGTGTGCATATCCACTCGCTGATTCCAAAAATGCTGACTAATAAGAAATGATGTCTTTAATTCTCATTTGAATGGTAATTATTCATTTTGTAACGGATTTGCATTTTTAAAAACTTTAAATATTTTAAAAGATCGCAGCTATCGGAGTGAGATAGGATAATAAAAACAAAATTTTGAAAACAAATGAGATACTATGTACAAGATGAACCCTTAGAATTATTAAATTTTATGAGTTTGCGTGATTTCATTTAATGTTAATCATCTTCTACGTCAGAATTTTTTCCTTTATACGTTTTTTTCCAAAAACATCTCTTTAATTTTTACATTAAAAAAATCAAATTGAAATTATAAAAAGTATGGTAACTGGCGTTATAAACAAACAACGTTTCACAATGTAATTCTTTATTATTTCCCTTATTTTTTAATAAAAATATGGTCAATTTAAATTTTATAGAATATTATTATGTGGCAGATTTATATTATAATAAAATGGCTTCGTCCGTCTTATCGCCCGACGCGTCTAGAATGTAACATTCACATAGTTTTAATTGTGTTTTATGTCTACGAATTTCGAGCTTATTGAATAAAATGACAAATACATGTATGCATTTTCGGTCGGATCCAGGTACTGCTGGATTTAGTTGTTTTAACAGTAATGTTTTTTTTAAAAGAATATAACCTAAACTGAAACTCGCTACTGTATTTCTGGTATAGATCGCACGCACTTTTTTTTTGCATACACTTCGTAGAGACTGTACGCAACCTGTAAGCATAGGTGGGGTCAGAAAAGGTTCTGGGGAGGACATTTCGTCACGATAGTATTTGACTACATTTATTATGGATTTTAAATTCTGTTTTTACGAAATTCTATTTTACAAAATGCCAATGTCTTTTTTTATATATTATATTTTATGTTATAGGATTAGAATATAATATTAAAGTTAGGTTAAGTTAGGTTTTGGCAAAGAAAAAAGAAGTTACAAAATATTTTTGTATTATTTTTTTATATTTTCCATGTTTTTAGGTATTTTTATAGATTCTTTTTGATTTTTTTGCTGTTTTGTAGCTTTTTTCAGTATGTTGTTGTCACAGGAAGACAATCTCAATTTTTATTTTGTTATTTATTATTTATTTTAGAAATATTGCCAATTTAATTAAAAAACTCCAATAACGCAAAACCTAATTATTAAAAATAATACTAAATTTATCTGTAAATAACATTTTAAATGAGATCGAATTAATAGCGCTCTACACTTTAAAAATAATATCAAAGCTAAAATTTTAAGTAAATTTTCGCCTTTGGCTGATTATTGCTCTTAAGTTATTTTCAATTAAACGAAAACACTAAAAAACAATTTCAATTTATAGAAAAAAATCAGGCGCATTTTCAATCAGTATCATTTGTTTGAAAAGAAACAAAGTTTTAAATACAAGCTGGAACAACAATTCGTCGTTTTTATAATTCTTAAAAAATATTCATATTCATATTCATATTCATTAAATCAAATAATGTTTGTTATTAAATTTTATCTAATTTTACCAAAAATATATATTTCTAAGTACTAAGGCATCCAAATATTTTAAGTTTTTGAAATTTCAGTATTGAAAATAACTTTAATATGACTTCGGTATATTTGTGTGTACCCGAAGCTTTGCTTCGGTACAGGTTACATGACAGGTTACATGACACTAAATTTCAATACTGTACCGGTCATTTCGGTAAAGGGTGTACCCTTTACCGGGTACAACAGATTTGTATCTCAATGACATACAATGGTATTTTGTTGATGTCGAAATATATACATTTTACACATACTAGCAAATAAAAATTGTTTTCATTATTGACGTATTTGGAATTTCATACAAGGTTTTGTTAATATGTTGGACTTTCATCCAATCTTTCTTGCGCAAAAAACTTAAACAAAAATAAATTGGGTAGAATTCCTCGTGTGTGAAAATACATAAAATGGATGTAGTAATAGTTTTTTTAAAGGCATAAACAAAGAAAAAATAAATCTTCATAGAGGCGGAAGCCGATCTGGCATAAAGACTTTTCCTCAGCGGATTTTCGAAAATCTTTTCAAAGGGTCAATCCTCCATCTATAGCGGACCATCACTCTTAGACCAGAATTTGGGATGCCGTCAGACTACGTAATTCCGAAACGAATATTCGGTAGGAGGTTCGAATTCGCGATCCCTCCAAGAGAGGATTGGACACGCGGTATACTCCATCCACTATATAAGAGGGTGTGGTACACCGAAGGGTCTTTCAAAGAGGGGATTTGTGGCCCTGGAATACATAATTTCAACCTCTCCCCAAATGAAGATACGATCATTTCTCTGGGTGGGTATGTTTCAGTTTTCCAAGCAGAATTTATACCATCATCGCATGGGGGCAAAGAAGATGTGCCTGTTTTTATTTGCTACGACAGTCAAGCCGCCCTTAAATCGCTGAGCGCCTCTACTCTTGATTCACATCAGGACTGGTGCTTAGCTGTTGGCATGCGGGTTGGGTTTCTAGTCACTCAGAAATCCCGGAGCATCCTCACGGATCACTGCAGACTTAACAAACTCTTGCATCGGAGGCACTATTCTGATAGTCCAACCTGCCGGTGTGAAGAAATTGAATCCTCAATTGATTTCTTTGCTGAGCGCCCTGCACTAGACATCCTCAGATTGGTTTCATTCCTACAAGATCCCCCTTGGTTGGCTCCAACTTCTCTCTCTGAGTAAGATTGCTTAGTTTGCAAAAGATCGGTAGGTTCTCGGAGGTCTACCGACTCTAGTTTACGGGTTTAAGTACAATGAGCCCACTCAGTGACCTACATGCTGGACCACTCACTCTCCCCTCATCATCATCATCTTTGTCTTTGCCGCTGCGAACCTGTCGCATAGAAGTTGGTTGCTCGTATTGACTATGCCATAACCTGGAACCTCTACATACCCTGTACTTCTGGGTCCACTTTCCTAATATGTTTTGCAGCATTATGCAAAATGGTACAGCACCAAATTTAGTTTTGTGCGTGTGCTACATCAAAACCGATTTTGTAACCTAAGATCAGGAAATCAGGTCTCTTTAGAAAACCTAAACAGAGCTCTATAGCCACACGATGCAAAAGAAGCGCTGACGAGAACGAGACTGTAGGTTTTTTTGATTTATTTCTTCTAAATTTTGCTCATTTGCAATTCAAATAAATACATAAAATTAAAAAAGGTTTAAATACCCCCGATTCATGGATATATTTTGTGTGAGAGAGAGAGAGAGAGAGAGAGAGCAAGTTTAGACACATATCCATACTCGTACTAATGTGTAGCGTTGGTTTTTACATTGTTTAAAACTTGTAACTAAAGACAAACAAGTTTAATTGTTAGAAGTTATAGACAAAAATATCTTTTGAATTGGCCAATGGTTATAAAACAGTATATTAATTGATATATTGTAATTTGTGGCTGGTGCTTCTAGAACCCGCAAGTCTTGAAATAAAAAGATCTCAAGACCCACAGATCTTCAAACTGTTGTTTGGCTGCAAGGGGTACTCACATCACCGCTCAATTTCATCATTATCCTATTAGCCGCATGCAGTGGTGTCAGCCGATGCCACATTATTATAAGTTTTGGCGGTCAGCCGGCTACGGGCGGCTGGTTGACACCTCTGCACCTATTTGACCAAAAAAGAAAAATACGAAATTGTCTCTTTATTTGTTTTTTTTAAACATGCGTGAAGCGTTAATATATTTAGGAAAATAATTTCGAACTTTTTGGTATACAAAATTTTTTTTTGTGTAAGATTTTAATTTATTGGTAAACAAAATTGAATTTAATAGTATAAGCTAAATTAGATACCGATTTAAATTAATAGCTAAATTATTAAACCAATACAAAACAACAACATGTCTGTTTTAATCAAAAACTAAGAAATGTCTACAAATTGTTGTTTATTTCTTCCATTTTCTATATATTCTCTGGTGGTTTTGGATATAATGAACAGAAAAAGATTATATCGGGACACAAGTCTTAGCTAAGGGCCATAGTCACTATTACACACAATAATTATATGACATAAAATACTCTATTTAGTAATTTTTAAAAAATAATTCTATACTATAGATACGAGCTTGAAGATGGACAGTACCGTGAGGAAGAAATAATTATTAAAAACAGAGGAACAGAAGAAGAAGAAATCGTTATGATTGGTCAATACTCGTATCGCAGTGATAATGGACACATTTACTGGGTCAAGTACACGGCAGATCGAAATGGTTTTCGTTCAGAAACCACTGATGTACCACCTCCTCAACCTATTGGTTTGCCGCCATCTGTCTTGGCATCCTTAGTTGGATAGGCATTAAATTAAAATTATATAACTGAATACATATTTGAATATTAAACGAATCAGTCAAATTTGTATCATTTCTTTAAAAAGTTGTGTTTTGCATATATTAGAAACTTTAAAAAATATTATACTAAAACACACCTTTTATGGAGTTCGGTGGAAATTTCTGTTTAAAACTGTAAGTATTCCTTTTTAAAATAAATATTACACATTCCACGAAAAGGTAAATAAATAATTAAAAAATATTTCGAAATCCTGATATATTTTCCTGATAGGATAACCATAAAGTCGTTGGCATAAGCTAGGGTATAGCAACCTCTCTCATTAGGAATGACAATGAAGTCATTGACCACCTTACTCCATAGCAGGGGAGGAAGAACTCCTACCTGAGGAGTACCTCTTTTTGCCAAGACCTAACGGATTACCTTCAGTGTCAAAGTGGACATTTCCGTACCTAATCATAGAGTCTATCCATCATGTGGCTGTGGGACTAACGAGTCACTAGCCTATACAGAGCGGACTCAACTGATCTACTAGTTTGGTAGGCATTCTGATTGCCGATTGCCGTGCAAGAGATAATCAATTAAGCCCCCATCCCTAATGAATCTATCGATAATGCGTTCGAGAGGTTTAAGGAAGTATTAGGCCAAACTGATTGGTCTAATTGACTTGTTGGTTACATAGTTAGACTGACCTGGCATATAATAAATGTCATAGAGAGGACCTTTGATAAGCTGTTCTGAAGAATTGCAGGGTACATCTCGCCCTCCGAAGGTTACTTATACGGTGCAAACGATTTTGATCTTTGCTAATGATGGAAGACGACACTTCCCAGTCCCCGCAAGAACCACCGAAGAAGGGGACCTCCGCCATGGATTCCTCTAGGTGCACGCACTCAGGTGTGCATCAAGCAAACTTTTACTTCTTTTTTAGAAGTTGTGTAAGAGCCATCCGAAATCATTTTTCATCAGGATACATTTTTAACGGCTGTCAACCAAAAAGTATAATCTGCCAAATATAAGAGCTTTTGTTTTTTTATAAACATGTTTGGTTGCAAACTTGATAGGTGCTCATTTGTATATAATTAGGAGTACATTTTTGGTGAACAAGAAATTTGTTTCTTTGGTGAAAGAATTTCAATTATTTGGTGGACAATATTAAATTATATGGAGTAAGTTAAATTGAATGCCGACCATTCCGTGACGGAAAGCGCCGGCGTTCTACCTTCTGATTGGACAACGCCTAAGCCGTCGCGGCAGGTGGCAAGAATCCGCGTGTATGGATTCCAATCTATATGACTAGTAAGCGTGTGAATGACCCAGAGAGAGATTTTGTGATATTTATGGTTAAAAGATTTTGCTCACTTTATCAAAGTATACAGACTGAGATGGCTGGGTACGGATGGAGGGAACGGATGGAGGGAACGGATGGAGGGAACGGATGGACGTAACGGATCTTGAGCATACAAGACTTATTAGTATTTCAAATTCTATAGTATTTTAATAGTATTTAAAATATTTGTATTGGCCAAATTATTGTTTCGGTATTTTAAGTACTAAGCGTTTCAATCAAACAAAAATAATTCATAATTATCTCTGGGTTTCTCTGATAATTTTTCATTTTATTATTTCATATAACATACTCGTACATAACATATGACATTCTTTTAAAAAATATATAAAATCGCATTACAAAAACACCTTTTCAAAATTTAAAATACCATTTTACCATATTTTATTTTTATAGTATTTTGAATTTTGTATTTAAAATACATTTTAATACAATACTTCTATATTTTACTCAAATAGTATTTAAATACTATATATATATACACAAGGTTATTTTAAAAGCAACCCCTATGGTCGCGTAAGAGCGGATTCGGATCCGGATTCTTATACTCTAAATAACTCAGATCAATTCGAAATTTTCAGGTGGCGTATACTCCATTTATATACTGTGAGCATGACATGTAAATAACATTCTCCATAATTACATGCACACTTTTTGTGAAATTCCACATTACATCCATCCTGTGCATGAGTCGATGTCCAGGATTTGGAACAAAATTTAATTCCGTGTAATCACCAAATATTTGCATTTTAATTATTTTTACGTAAGACTGGCGAGCAAAATTCAAAGGTAAATCATTGTATTTAGAAAAACTATATATTCTACCGGTTTATAATAAAATTAAAATAAACGATTAATTTACACTCCTACAAAATATATTATCAAAAACACTAAACAAATAAAATAATTAAAAAATAAATACTAGTGAGAAGGTGAAAAGAGATGTGTTTAAAATTAAACACGATTTTAAAAAAAAGTAATATTTATTTAATATTTTTGTTGTAAATATTTAAGTAATATATTGTACATTTTAATTATACCATTGATTTTATATTTATATAAATGTTTTTGGCTGTATAATTTGTTAATATACTTGCAACATGTGTAAGTGAGTGAAATAATACTATATATATATAAATATATAGTAAATAGTAAGTTATTTCATAAATCACGTTCAAAGGATGTGAAACAAGTGTAAAAACAAGTGTTTGCAACGACATAAACTAAGACAAGATTTATTGCACAACTGCTTATCGTACTATATGTTTTTACTTATATATCTATTATATTATATGTTCTACTGTCAACACAATTTACAATTTAGTTTATAGAACTTTAAAACATAAAAATCATGATACGCCAAAAGTTAATATAACACATTAGGTGCGTTTTGTGTTTGCCACTTGCTAACACAAACTGTTATAAAATAAAACGGTAGAAATTATTCTTACTAACTGCATTCTTGTCACTGTGACAAAACATACTTTTCACAATGACAAGAATGCTCTGCCGATTGTGCAATGTGCATACTTCACAAGTGCTATCTTCTAAAATGCGTTATCCAGAAAGTTAAAAGAACACTTTTTGAAATATTTAAGAAAAAATAATATTTTTCAAACAATACAACAAACACTGCACGTCCCAAAAATTACATTTGGTGTTAGGGTCCTAAAACTCTCGCTACCACTCTCGTTGCACTCTTTGGAATCTCCTGAAAGCTCGACGCTCAAAAGAAGTGCTGACAACGATTTATAATTAAATTTACAAACATTTTAGATGTTTGATCAATTTGAAGACATTTTGCTTTTGTTTATTTTTGTATTTATTTGATCAATTTACGATAATGCGCCGTTCGCACATGGGCTGTCAAAACCGACGTTTTCTAAAACGAGCGTTTTTGGTTTAGTATGTGTGAAATGTCACTGTGCTTACACG
>JAAAKO020016758.1:0-16043 GCA_010015015.2 Bolitophila cinerea
ATTTAACAAAAACACAAGAGAAGAAGAGAGAAAAGAGATTTTGGGAGATTTTTACAAAGTATAGTTTGCCTGTCACCTATGTATGTGGTCAAAACTGGCAATACACTAAACATCCAAAACGACATCGATATTGAAAATCCCTGTCAGAATTGAGAGGTGATTGTAAAATAATATCCATTTATATTATAAGTAATACATTCAATCTATATACAAGTACATACTTAGTATTAGTAGTACTATAAGTATAGGTAAATATGTCGAAGGTTCTTCAATGCAATCTATTATATACAATATACATCCAAACCACCACTGCGCATGTGTGTGTAAGCTGTGTACTCTATTCTATCTCTATGTGCATGCAAACATTGAGCGAATTCTAATGGATTATATGAAAAGCCATAAATCATCGTCATAGGCTAAATTGGGTTTGAATACACATACACTAGGAAAATTCTTAGAGTGTGTGTGTGCAAAATATTTTCTAAAATAATGATGCTAGATGCGCTAGGTCTAAAAAAATCCGGTCAACCATTGTGCTCTATTCTCTAGTCGTATACGCTTATACATATCCGGAAAATTGAACCCAACGAAATTTTCACCAACAAAAAGCGTGTTATTATTACGAGCCATCATGCGCAGGGTGTAAAAGATTTCGTGGAACTTTGTATACATATTTTATATATATTTGTACTTGGATGAGTGTGTAAGTTTCATGAGGGTGGTTGGCAAGGCTTTCTGTCTATCTGTCTCTCTCGCTCTCTCAAAGCTAAGGGTTGGCATTATACATTATGTACTGTATGTATACGACCCACATTTTCCATGTTTGCATGTGTGTGTGTGTCTGAATACAACGGGCTCAGGGATGTTTTATTATTTTCTGCGTGCCACACGTGTGTCTGTTTGTGTGTGTGTGTGTATATGTGTGTACGTTGTTCGTTCAAGGGCTGACACAAGGATAGGTCGAGGACGTTTCTCGCAGTTTAAGGCCATTTATCGGATCGCAACGTTATAAATATGTATGTTGAATCTTGTATGTAATATTGTATATACGAGTATAGGATACATTTAATTCTATAAATTACTATATATTTGTTTCTCTATATGTATTAGTATGTACTCATAAAAATATACCATTTCAAATGTGTCGGATGCCTCCTCAATGGTATGTGTGTTTGACATACCACAATATATATGTATATTGTATTTATATGTATTTATATATATATATATCGCATGAAAATAATCGTAAACGGTAATCGAGTATGATGCTTGGCTGGTCGAATAATGGTTTTGGGACTGGATTTGTGCTCAGTACATCGATGGTACTCGGAATCAGTGAAATTTATATTTGTATTAGTAATCGACTGAAGTCATGTATATTTATATATGTATATGTATAGTAGTTACAATTTAATTGTATGTTGGTTTTTGTGTGTATATTTTAAATGGTATGTCATGAAGGGTCCAAATAATAAAATCAAACTAAAGACAGTTTATCTAAAATTAAAGGAAATACAGGTTTCCTTTTTTACTATTTTGTTAAGCTTATCAATAAAATTCCATAAATACAATTTTTTTAAATAAAGTTAAGTTAGTTATTTCTATGTTGCATACCAATGCATCTTGGCCTCTACAAATATCTAAAAATAAATTTAAATACCAATCCCACCAGTTTTATGCAAAAATGGTAGTCCTATATTTTTTGGAAGAGATCCTCCTAAATACCCTTAAAATGAATCATTTATACAAAGTTTCATCCGAATCATATTCCCAACGAGTCTAAAAACGGAAACAGCACGGGTTCTTATGATATTAGGTTTGAGTAAAATAACTTTCTGACCAAACAAAACAGTTCAGATGGGCATTTCTTATACTTTATATATATAAAAAAAAAAATGTGTCTTTGCGTCTTAAATATGTATGTATTTCCTAATGCATATTAGAAAATAAATAAGACGAAAAGCACACATTTTTTTCGTATCTGCACATCCATTGTATTACTAGATCTTTGGTTTTAACAATAAATATGCTCAATGTAATATCCATATAAGGACTAAACTAATATACATGTTTATTTAATTTAAGCGTATTTAAATTTTTCTATATAGATAAAACAACTATATTGTGTGTGGATAAAACCAATCGTAATACAAATTTGACTATCAAACCATAATTTTCTTAGCAACACTAAACCAAAC
Organism: Bolitophila cinerea; assembly: GCA_010015015.2. Lineage (NCBI taxonomy): Eukaryota > Metazoa > Arthropoda > Insecta > Diptera > Mycetophilidae > Bolitophila > Bolitophila cinerea. The sequence goes on from JAAAKO020016758.1 coordinate 2,199, forward strand.
AAAAAAATCGACACAACCTGCAAGCTTTTCTAATCAAGAAAATCTGCAAAAATATTAGAAAATCGTTTGTATTTTGGAATATTTTGGCAGAGATTTAAATTAGTTGTGGCCAAATGGGGTTTTAATTTAGAAATCCGATTTTATTTTTATGTTTTGTTCTGTCTGAAAATTTTTTATTTGGACCTTTTTTTCTTTTGATTCTTGTTATGGAAAATGTATTCACTCTGAGTAATATTGTAATTTTTTGGATGTTATATTACTTGTGTCAACTGTAGAAGATTTGAAACTGAGGAAATTGAAAAATATTACTCATTGATGTCTATCCAATAAAAATAATTAAGTTGTCAGCCAAAACCTTAAGCGATAGCAGTGGAGCATTTACAGACAATTCAATTCATCGTTGATGCTGAATACCCAATTATTTCAATTATAATGCTAAAGTTCTTCTCAGTGCAGCCAAATATGAGAAGGAAAATGCGATCCCAACCATTTGCGAGGAGAATTGTGAGCTTTTTGATCGATACTGACTGCATCAACAAATTAAAACTGACGAGCTATCTCAAAAATATCAAGTTATTACGCATAACTGGTGTAAAACCCAGTTATTAATATTAGGATTTTACTCGAAGTAAAAAACACAAGTTGTGTTTTTTTTGTTGAAAATCGCGAGATATAAAAAACAAATCGAGAAAAAAATTTAATTGTTTTTTTTTTATAGAAAAAATCCTAGTTATCAAACTCTGAGTAAACAAATTAGCTCTTAGTTTTTTCAAATGTATTTTACTTTTAGTTAAATTTTTACTTTAACCCTAAGATGGGCAGCTGATTTGAAATCGGTAACTCGATCGGCTGGGCCTCGACAGGCCCAAAGAGCTCTTCGGGCGGTATATTATAAATAATTTAATTTATTATTAGTAATTTTAAATCGTTTTATTTTTTTAAATTTCGAGGGCTGATTTGCTAACCATTCTGCTTATTTTCTCAAGAAAAACATTCCCGGTGGTTAGTAGTCCCTATTTGCCCTTTGTCTAATGACTTTTTAGTGAAGCGTAGTTTAACTTATCTAGAATTCATATTGATTCATACATTCATAAACGACACATCACTAGCAAGTGTCGTCAGCGGTCGGAAGCACAAGTCGGCGGCGATGTGATACAACCATAATATTCTGACAAATTTGAAATTTGACGATGTTTCATAGCCAAACTTGTCCAAACGTGATATTTTAGCAACAAATCATCGTACACCCATGAACAAATATGGGACATTTGGGCTGAACTTCCGCACACCTTACGGAGTCGGGAAGAGAAGAAGTAAGGTATAGAGGTAACGTCCTGAACCCAAACTCTTAAAAGGATTATCGAGGAATCGAGCATCTTTCTCAGAAGAGTGAATTTCAGAAAAACAGGTTATTTTTTCCATTTTCCTAAGAAAAGGGAGTTTCCTCCAAACTTTCTTTTAGGTTGAAGGGTCAGGAGCACATTACACAGTTTGCAAAACCCAGTTTAAAAGTTTTATCGGTAGAATACTCCTAAGCCAAAAAGCTTTCGCGTGGATGGACGCGGCTTCAAATTGTTTATTAGGGACGTCTCCTTCTTTCTTTCTCCGGCCACCGAAAGAGAAAAGAAAAAACTATGTTAAATAACAAGTTTTTTTTTAGAATAGTGCCGAAATACGTACTAACTACGTGCTGTAGTTTATACTCAGTAGGCCAGTTGCAAAGAAGTCATAAAATTTCCGCCTGATCCGTGCAAAAACAAAAAAAAAGGTATATTTAAAATACAATAGGCCTGATTAGGCTCAGGTGCAATTCTAAGGTTAAAACTTCACCACAGCTAAAATATTTGTCATTTAATTTAATTAGGCCTGGTTATCTGTGGAAATATTTTTTTACCTATTTGCTATATTACTATTCCAAAAAGGACGTAATTTTAAACAGATAGCAATGAAAACTTAATAAGAAATGGTTGCTTAAAGTAGTTTTTTTACACAGAAAAATATTTTACATGGTGTCCCAAATGTATATACACTTATTAGTCACTTTAATATTTGAACACACACCAAAAATGAACTAAAGTATTATTAAATCAATGTTTATATAAAAAATCTTTGAACTACGTTTTAAAGATGAAGTTCACGGAGTACATATCTGGAAGAATAACTTTAACAAATGGTAAATCAAAATAATTGTAGAACTTTAATCAAAACTCTTTAAAAAAACAATTATAAAGCAGCCATTCACGTACTAGGTATGCTTTATGTTTTGGATCGTTATCCCGATAAAAATGAAATATATCCAATATACCCAGTTTTTCGGCACTTTGCTTCAAATTGTCCCTTAGTATATTGAGGTACATGTAACGAAATACCGCCCCAAACCATTACAGAACCGCCACCATGTTAGACTGTCGTCCGAAAATTTTGAATTTTCATTTCTTCATTCGGTCTTTTCCAAAAATGTTGGACTTGCTTTCGTCCGAAAAAATTACTCCATTCCAAAAGAAATCGTTTTTGTTCCGGTGCAGATTTGCAAAGTTGAAACGGCTTTTTCCTGGCTATTCGTTCATTATAGCCACAATCTCGAAAAGCTTTTCATACAGTTTCTGCATGGACGACTATTCCATTAAACACCACAAGCTCAGTTTTTAAGATCGGCGCACTTATCCTCGGATTTTCTTTAACTCTGCGCATAATCATCCTTTTATCATGATCAGAAAGGAGTTTCGGGCGACCTTTTTAAGGTATTGAGTCAATACGATCTTCGTTTTTATACCTCTTCACAATATCGCAAATGGTCCTTTTTTCATATTCAACAAAGAAGTAATTTCACGGTATGTTTTTCCTTTTTCGAAATGTAAAATCAATAATTGCCTTTGCTCGAAGGTAGTATTTTTACCTTTATTGCTCATCATATATATTTTTAAGAATGTTGTATTGCGAAAATAATTTACTGTCATTTAAAATCGGTAACATGCCTTTTATACACGTTTTGTCCATATTTTGTGCTGATAATTTTCTCCGAATATTAAAGTGAAGTTTTTTTTACAGAGTTTTGATTAAAGTTCTACAATTTCCATATACCATTTTTCTTAGTTATTTTTCTTAATATGTACTATCATCTTTCTAACGTAGTTCAAAGAAAATCTAAATTATTTTTTAAAAATTGATTTAAAGCACTTTAGTAAATTATTGGTTTGTGTCCGAATATTAAAGTTTTTACATTGGTCTTCTTTCCGACAACAATTTATAACATACGTTTACACGCATTCACTTAAGATCACACAATATATTTATTCCTTGATCTTTTTTATTTTAGCATTTTTTTCCGTATTTCAAATCATAATAATAATTAAATAAATGCCCTCTATTCAATATAATTTAAATTTGAATACAAATCATTTAAAAAGGCTATTTAATAAATATTTTTCCCGCATTTAAACAAATAAAAAACACAACAATAACTTTTGAAACTTTTCTTTTTCAGGTATTTATACGATTCTATATTCGTTCGTATGCATGTCTGATAGGTGAGTTAAAATAACATATATACTTTCTTTTATTTACATAATAAAAACACACAAGCTCACTGGCGGGCCCTAATGTTATTGTAATAATATGTAAATAACAATGAGCATTTAGAATTCAGTGCGTTCTATATAATAAAAAAAGTTTCAATTATTTATTTTCACAATGGATATGAAATACGATATAAAAAGTCACATATTTATATATATGTCAATCTTTATATGATTTTTACCGCGAGCGTGAGTAATTTTGTGTCTGCTTTTAATACTTACTAAATGTGTGTACACATTGCGATACATTTATTATGTGATATATATCATATATGTGATATATGTGCGTATATATCGCAGCCATATTTTATCATTGCTTGCGTATATAAGTGCTGACCTATTTACGGGTACGTTCCGAATATCCGACGCGCGATTGACGCTATGATTGTGTATGTGTGTGTGTGTGTGTGTGTGTGTATATTTGAATGTATTCATCAGCGTATAATTGTAAATAGGCTGTCGCACGCACGCACGCACGCACGTAATCAAATCACGGCTAGAAATAATAATTTGTAATTTATATATAAATATATATTTGAAATCGATGGATTCTGGCCGATACGCGCGGATTTGTTTTGCTATATTGCTAAATATTGAGGATTTCTCGTTTATTTGACAGGCCCCGTGTGTGTTTTGTATATAATTATATCGTGTTGCATTGAATGTTTCGCGGGAATTCCGAACACAATTATTATTTTAGTAGCGCATTTGGGACACGTTTCACGGAATTTGGAAATTTCATTTATTTCGAGTTTGGAAATTGTTTGAAAATTTGAAATTGCAATTATATTAAATGTTCATGATAAACAATGGTAAATAACTTGACAATAAAATATAATTATTATAAACTAGATAGAATAGTTAAAAACATATAATTATAATAATAGCGAGAGAGACATCGGGAATGCGTTGTTAGTTCTCGAGCAAGTGGGCTTGACATAGAAGTATCTCAGTACAAAAACAAACACATAATGGCATGATCTGACCAGTCGTGTAAATGCGGGCCTAGTCAATGATTTTATTTTAATCAAATTTTTATACATTTCTGTAAAAAATAAAATATAAATTGAAAAAATCAATTAGGCATCCGAAAGTTGAAAAACCAAAGACTACTATCGGGTTGTTTGTGCTCCAAAACGTTTCTAGGGTTAAAGAAACCTGTTTTACGTTTAAATTTTGACATTTTGTCAATTTTTCAATCACATAATTTACAGATTTCACCAGACTTTATAACATTTATACTTTTACTTTTTAGATTTGTCATATATAAAAATAAATAATATAAAATTTTTTAAAATTTCGTATTTCATAATTTTTTATCTTTATTTTTACTGTGAATAATTCACGTCTTTAGTTTTAATTTGTAATCAATTTCATATATTTAATTTTTAAACTAATTAGTCATTGGCATCGAATCATTTTCGATTTATACGTATTTTTTATTCTTCCCTTTTATTTATACGTACAGCTATACCAAATGGCTCACGACTTGTGTGATCACGCAATATAACGGAGAAACTGTTTTTCTACGTTTGACAACAGACTTGACGAGTATTTCTCAATCAATGTCAATAGTTGTAAATTTTTTTTCTATGGGTACAATGCTATCGCATTTGGCAAGCTATCATCGTGCCAAATCAACAAAATACCAATTCAAAGACAGTAAAGAAATACATTTTTGGCATCGCGTTAAGCATCGATGTTAGCATTTTCCATTATTTCAGATCTAGCACCATTCTAGTGATTTGGCATCCAAGTGAAGAAAACCGCCCTTAAACTTGCAAAATATGAATTTACAGTGTACACCGTTAGATCTAAAGCCGTTATATCATTAGGTCGAATGAGCTATTAGGACGAATGTCCTTAAGCCGAATAAGCCATTAGGCCGAATTTCCTCAGGCCTAATGTCATCAGACCGAATGTTCTTAAACCGAATGTTATCGGGCTGAATGTCATTAAGAAAATGTCATCAGGGCCGAACGAGCCATTAGGCCGAATAATCCATTAAGCCGGATTCATTTATTTTATTCAAGTCATTTAAAACGTAGTTTAACCTTAATCCAACTTGCCATATGCCAAAAAGCGAGTTGGGGAAGAAGTTACACAATTTTTTAAGAATATAGGAGGATCTCTTCTAAAAAATCTTTTAAAACTAAATTTAATTTCAATTCTTTCACATTATATGCTAAGAATCTCACATAGACAAACACCGCTGGACATTTGGCCTAATGGCTTATTCGGCTTGATGACATTCGGCCTAATGGCTTTTGGCGTAATGGGTTATTCGGCCTAATGACATTCGGCCTGTTGGCCTAATGGGTCATTTGGCCTTATGACATTTAACCTAATAGCTCATTCGGTCAACTGGCTCATTCGGCCTGATGACAGTCGGTCTGATGACATTCGGCCGAGTGTCCCACACCAGTAAAAAAATATATTGAGTATTTCTGTAGACCTTAAATTTTAAGATTTTTACTATTAAAAATTGAAATAATATATTAAACAAATGTGTATCTATTCAAGTGCAAATTAGCCTATAAGTGTTAACGCGCCAATTAAACTAAGATATCTTATCAGAATCTTTTCATTTCTCAAGACTTATCCCGCGTAATAATTAATCTCATACATGCAATCATAACTTTGTCCTAAGCGGTAACTTATCAATTGGTGTCATCAAAACACGTTTGTTTATTACTCAGACTTTGGCAAAATACTTTCAAAAAGTATTTAAAATACAATATTTGAGTCAAATACTTCATATTTTTCCAACAAAAAAGTATTTAAAATACTTTTTGAGTAAAAAACTTATGTTTTTAAATGTGATTTAAATACAAAATATAAAACAATATAAAAATTATATTTTCAAAACGTTTTGATTAAAATGCTCTTTTATAAAATATATTTTAAATACAAAATAAAAACTGCTATGTAAATAGTATTTGAAATACTGAAAAAATTATGTATTCCAAATACTGAAAGGTGTTTTTGTCATGCGATTTCAATTACTTAAAAAAATTATAATTACAAAAAAATAAAATATTTTCTAAATATATAAATTTAATAAAATTTTAATCAAGTCTATTTAATATTATCTTAAATTTATTTAATGTGAAAGATATTTAAAAAATGTCAAATCAAACATCCTAACTGATAAATTTATAATTATGAAGTGTTTTTGATTCAGTGATTGTAGTTGTTCTTATGAAAAAGTATTTTGATATTTTAAATACAGAAGTAGTATTTAAAAAATACTTGTATTTACAAATTGTATTTTAAAAATATAAAATACTTTTCCGCAACTAGTTAATTACGAAGTATTTTAAATATTATTTAAAATACTATTTAAAATTTTAGTATTTGAAAAACTGCATAAGTCTGTTAATACTACGAGCTGTTTTATTCAAATCACTTGCACTCGCAGGAAAATAAACGGCCAACATACTATAAAACCGTATTATAAAGGAGCACTTTTTAGAAATGTAGTTTTAAAGCTGTTATACGGGTTGGGACACAGAGAACCATTTTTCGTTGTTTGTTGGGTAGCTCAATTATAAACATTTTATATAGATCTCGAACCCACACTTCTTGAAGAAAAAGTTATCTAGAAACTAATATTTTATATCCACCATCAGTTTTTCCTGGATTATTATTATTCCGAAAACTTCGGTTTATATAGGGTGACACAAATAGTTGAATTTTAATTGTTCACGATTTGTGGTTTCTAGAAGCGTTGGTTTTGAAAAGCGTGGGCTTTGAAAACTATATTAGGCACTCGATTTATTTGAATGCTTACTCATAATATGCTTAAAAATTAACCGCTCACTTTCGAGAGGGTTTTCTGTCTTCTGATAATTTGCTTGCAGTCGACCAAATATATTTGTTTTAGATTATAAAATGAATAAAATATAGCTTATCCAAATGTAAAGGAATAATTTGTCGATCGGTATGTACAATACATACACTTGAAATGTGGCAAAATCGCTCAAAAGACGCAGGAATACAGGGAGCCTAAATAAGTTATGCATTACATAGTTATTTATACACTGCTTCATGGCGACGCGACGGTATTGGAAATGGTGGTTTATGAGGGTGTGTATAGTAAATGTCAAACGGCAGTGCGCAGGGCACTATATATACATTATTTATGCACCCTTTTGGTATTCGCGAAAATTCACATCAACTTATGCCGCAAGTATATCGTTTCTGTTATATAGTATAGCTTTTTCCGCGCAGGCAGATTTTTATAATGTACAATACGTACTGATGTACATATATACATACTTTCATTTACAAAAATATAATATACAACACCCAAATTGTCTATGGTACCCGAGCACCGAGCGTCCTCCTTTTAATTCGCCGTCTGTCTTAATATATATATATAAATATATATAAAATATATATAATATCTGTACTGAATTTGGGTTTAAATGCGGTACTCATACACACGTCACACAAAGAAATAACTTTTTGGGTCAAATTCCGAAAAAAGACACGCTCTGACGCATCGTCGCGCAACGCCGCGCTAGCCACTTTATAGCTATAGATTTTTCGTTGTCCACATGCTCGGCATCTTATATACATCGTAATTCAGTGAAATGGACTTTTGATTGCCTCATCAATCAAATTAAAACAACACAAAGTGTACATTTAGAAATTGTAATGTTTATAATATACAAATTATTAGAATGATTATTATTTCTATACATATTAAAATATATATACATTACTATATATAAATCTATGTAATACATAATATCTTATTAACGGCAGCTATGTGAAATTGCATCTTTCATCAGTTTCGTATTAGCGGTGAAATTAACCCACTTGACCTGTTCTAATAAATCCAGCGCCAAGGTGGGCGTCGCATCAGCATGATGGACAAGCATATTAGTATACAATTACTAAAATTAATTAGAAAATATTATTTGAGGATTTGTAGAACAATAGTCTAGTCTATGCGATTGAATTACGTAACCAGCATAAATAAGGAAACAAATAAAAATGATAATTTATTTAATGACGTCATTTGTACGGCTATAACGGACATTCTATAACACAAAAACAGTCACAAATAATATTATGTTCAATAAATCCAATATCAATGTTCCTATAATAATTTCTAGAGAATTTTTATGATTTTTGAGTATAAGATTCTCAAGAATCAAAAAAGAAAAACTATTCAATGGCGATAGAAGATTTCTCCAGCTGAATCTTGTTTGTGTGAGTTTATTTGTTTTAAAATGGCTTTGTCATTGTAACAATATCCATTTATTAGTATATCATTATTTTTAAATAATAAAAAAATAAAAACATTACAGATGACCAGCAAATTAATTAGGATTCTTCAATTTAAAGGTAAATTTTTTTAATATCAATTTGTTTTGAAAAATAACAAGTTTTTCCATCTAAAATTATTTTAAATTCTACATCTTTAATTTCTGTTTATTGCGAGGATCGTTTGAGAAGTGCCTGAAATAGGAATGAACGAAACATTTGGTTTGAAAACATGAACATTTAAAAATATAATATTTTACCTTTCCTTGGTATATCGTGCACTAAGGATATAATACCCCTATTATTGATGATAGAAACTATGCGGTTGAACTCACTCCTGTAAAAAGTCTATGATAAGAGTATTTTATCCCTAATATTTTTAAAAATTATCGACTTCAAATGTTTAGTTTTACTCCCTGACCATTGTGTATAAATTTTTAATAGTGGTCAAATGACCATCCTCCTATTAGGGATGTTTTAAATTTGATTAAAAAAATTTATATGACAAAAATAATAATAAAATCATTTTTTGATCCTTTTTATTTTTTTTTGTCATATAAAGAATTCATACAACCCCTAAAAAAGTGATGGTCATTAGACTACAATAAAAAAATGTAGACTGTGATCAGAGAGCATTTTTTTGGCGTTTATTTTTTATTAACGATTCCGCTCCAAATTTAGCATTTCAGCCATTTTAAAAATTAAACTTTTTAAAATTGGTTACCCCAAATTTTGGGTAATGTCGTTTAACGTTTATAAAATTAAAATTTTTGAGTTTGAGTTTATACTCTAAAACAAAATATTTCAAGTTTTTAACATTACATATTACCTTTTTTAGTTATGTTAACTGCGGCAACATATCCATTTAAGATTTTTTACTAATATTTCAAATTGAAAATAAATTTTCATTTTTTTTAATAATAATTTAAAACTGAAATTTTAATTAAAAATGAAAATATTTTTTAGTGCAACAAACACACAACTTTAAATGTTTTACAGACAATTTCCATTGCAATAATGTTTCAATGTTTACATTAAATCGGATAATTTTTTAAATTAAACTTTTTAAAAATATGTTTTAAGAAAATTCATGTAAATGTTTTTAGTTTTGTTATTTTATTTGTGACGACCTATTTAACGCCGTATATTATTTTATACAAATAATGTGCAGTACATTTATATGTCTGGGTCAAAATGTACAAAAAAACCCATACACTAAAATTATTTAATAAATATCTATAAAACATTTTAATTTTAGGATATTTTAATTTTTATTTTGGTTATAAAACATTTCAATTTATAGAGATAGATCACAGTCGAAGGGCAATTCACTTGGAATAATCATATACACCGTATTATATATTATTATTTATATTTAAAATATTTTGTATATTTTATAATATAAAATAAATTTCTAATATTAGTAAATACATTGTTTAATAGTATCCTTGATATTTGCAAATAATAAAAAATAATTTCAAATTAATTGTAAATATTATAAATTTTCAATATCTGCGATGTTGTTGAATATTATTTCCTAATATTTTGAGTATTGAAATACTTAACAAATATTATAAGTTAAATTATGACTTTTGTTATTTAGACCTGGAAAAGAGAGAAAAAATCAAATCAAAATTATTGTTTCACTTCAATTATAAAATGCAAACACACATACTTATATCAATCAAAAAAATATAAATATTCGAAAATCAAGATAATAAATTATAAATCCAATGTTACATATTTGCAAAAGATTATAGGTCACACAAAAATATTTTTTTTATAAAATATACAAAATCGTTGATGTATTGTACATGTACTTTATCAAATTTTGAAAAATATTACATAAAAAATTAATATTGTGGTTTTCGCTAAAATATTCGCCGGTATTCGCTATTTTTTTTAAATGTTTTTTCAGTTATTCACTATTTTGTATGATATTTGCAAATACATTTTAAATTTGCGGATATTTTTGGTTATTTCTAAGTATTTTTATATACTCGTACATAATATTCTCAGATATTTTGTGATATTCCTGATATTTTTCATAAAAAACTCAATATTTTTATATTCTTAAATAAAAAGTAGTATTTGTGAAAATATGTTCGATATTCGTGGTATTTTAAATAATTATTTCATAATATTATGAATATTCGCAAAAATAGACATTAAATTACTGTATTATTAAAAAATATTGTAGATATTTGCAATATTACTAATAATATTTAAGATATTATATGTATTATCCGGTAATATCAATGGTTTGTACACCATATTACGGGAGGAAATATATTCTATATATTCTATATATGCCTCGATCACAGTCAAGTATTTTAGGTGAGATTATTAACATTAATATGTAAACATTAAAACTATTTCAATTTTAATAGTTTTTTTCTTGTTTTTTTTTATTTTGTTATCATTCAAATCATTTTTTGTTCACTGTACTTTTCAATATTTAGACTTTTTGTTTTATATTTTATATTGTTTCTATAAATACTATATCCGTAAGTTAACCTTCCCAACCCTTTTTTAGAGGGAGGGGATAAATGTACTGATAATTTTTTTAATATATATATTTTTTAATGAAAAAGTTTAAAAAAGGTAAAAAGTAAATCATTTGAAAACACTCGATATTTTACTGCTTATATTTCGATTTTATAATCGCTTAAAAGCTGACATATCAAACTTCCAAGAGATGACGTTAACTTGCGGGACACCCTGTTAATAGAATGAGAATTATATCAGAGCATATGTGTGCGCATATAACATCCGAAACGTCCATAACATAAATGTTTGGTCTGTGGCAACAAGAAACTACTCCAGGCTTGACTCTTCTGTCTCGTCGTCTATAACGTCGCGTATTCCGTATGTATGCTTTTTATACCTATAATATATGCTACTACCGTACTAACTAAAAAGCCAAATTCTTTTAACACATTCAAACCGTGTCGAGCAAATTTTCTCTTATTGGGCTTCGCGATGGATGAACGTGCACGTCAACTGCTCCCTCCCTCGAGCCACTCTTGACGTGCGTCCACAAAATCTGCATATCGTCTAGCCAATATACCTATATATATATATACAAAATACAATATCCATCTACAAATACAGTGCACTCTCCAATACACCACTCGCAAGTATATTAATATTAATATATATATATGGACAGCAATTTCTATTTCCGTTCTCTTTCACTTTTACATATATACGTTATACGAGTAAGTGAACAAACACAAACATATATACAATATCACCCAAATCATCTATATAATGCGAAAATTTCGAAAATCTGTTTTATATGCGGTTGACGGCTGTGTTGTTGCTGTAGTTGTTGTTGTTGGTGTTGTTGCCGTTGTCGTCTCTTCAACGTACTTTATGGCATTTAAAATTGAAATCGCAAATTGAGTTTTTGGCCTTCCTATATATATAGAGTGTGACCGCTGTGTTGCCGCCACGCGACGGACGTGACTCGCGCGAAGAACCGCACGAGGTGACGCATTAACCGGCTACGACCAGCGGCGGAGGGCTGCCCGTGATTCTTTTCAATTCAATATGGCGCGGGTATGCTAGATTGTTCATTGCTCACAAATACACAGATAAACACTCTTTCACGAACACGCTCATCCAAATCGCCGCTGTTGAACGCTTTGTAAATTAAGTTTATATAAATTGAGGTTATTCGATGTGTCTGGCTCTGGCTTTGCTTATTTATGTACGTATGTGTGCGTTTCTGCATATTCACAATGACAATTCCAAGAGCTACACAAAATCACGAGTAAGCGTTGGATTTTAGTTATACATATATGTAAATATTCGTCGAGTATATTTGATACGTCGATATATACCTACGTGTTCTATACATATATGGATTTATATATAAACTAAACAAATACATTTAAGCACAAATTATAAAAGGCTAAGGTTAGATTTATTAAAGAGTTTGATTTAATTGGGAGACGAAAGAGACACACGGCCAGCAGCCCGACGGACGCTGCGCAACGCGACGGTGAAGATTCAAGCTCATTCTGTTGGTCTCTGTGCGGATGCTGTGCGGATACTGTGTTTACTTCGAGGTCGATTTTTATATAATAGTATAGTGTATTCAAGAAACTTAGCACGGCATTTAAATAAAATTAAAATCAATTAAATTTTATGCATATTCAACAAAGGTTCATAGATTTTTTGTCGTGGCATTTAAAAAAAATATATATTTGGACTTTTCGCAAAATAAAAATGTCTATCTATTTCGTTTGATTAAATTATGTTTTAGCGGCATAACGCTAAAAGCCATTTTGTCACATAAATATACTTTTCGTAATATCGATAGGTGGCGCCACCTTGTTTGAAACATTTCATATTTCATGTTATGGCATTACCCATACCTAACTGGTGATCATAGGCGGATCCAGACATTTTTTTGGTGGGAGACATATCGATGGTAATTAACTAAAGATTTTTCGGATTTTATATGATTTTTTTATAACAAAACACTTTTTTATAAAATTCAGTTTTTCAAAATTCTGTTTGACAAAATTCTGTTTTTCAAAATTCTGTTTGACAAAATTCTGTTTTTCAAAATTCGAAAATATTCTTACAGGAACAACCATATTTCCAAATTTTAGGGATTTTAATTTCTTTTTTAACAAAACTATTTTTATAAAATTCTGTTTTTTCAAAATTCTATTTTCAAAATTTAAAAATATGCTTACAGAAACTAAAAAAAGGTTTTTTTTTGTAATCCAAAATTTTGAAAACGCAGAATTTTGTAAAATAGAATTTTGAAAAACAGAATTTAAAGAAAAAAACGAGTTTTGTTAAAATACATAAACATTTTAGTCAAATAAAATCGTGTATTGTACAAAAGAATCTAAAAGAACTCCACAATGGGACATTTTTTATTCAGACCCATATTTTTTTTTTTTTTTTTTTTTTAAATGTCGTCAACGGCTTTAGCCAACTGACCATATTTATTTAATCATTTGTTTATACA
>JAAAKO020016769.1:0-32432 GCA_010015015.2 Bolitophila cinerea
AAAGTACTGGCGCCATTGACTGTAGCGCTTATGTCTTGTAGCACAGTAGTCCTTGGTGCATTGTGCGTATATGGGACAGGCGCTTCTGTCCCCACACCGAACATGTCTACTAAATTTGTTTTCAATTTTTGTAAATTTCAAGTGTAATGCGCTGACGATAAAGCTTAAGATTTTTTTTTTAAATACTAAATAAAATTGGGATTTATTTAACAACGCTTGTACCCTAAGGGTAAGTTCAATTCCAACTTTTTTGAAATGGGCCCAGCCTATGTCTACTATACCATATTGTGATGCACTAACACTTAATATGCTTCCATTTACATCGCAAATTTAAAATTTGTTCATTCATTATCGTTTAACGAAAATACTACTTTTATCTAATGTTTATATTTTTTTTCTGTATGAGTAATATATGTTTGTATGTGTTATATGTATATATATATATATATATATATTTAAATAAAAAATACATTGTCCAACAGATAGCGTCACTCACAACTCAAACAATGTTGTCGCATATTATCGCACAACTGCATTGACCGGGTGACCACACCCCGAGCTCATATTTCATTATATTCTTAAAGTAGTCCTCGAAATCGTGTCATGATTATTTACTTGCATATTTTATGAATACATACAGAGTGTCCCAAAAGAAAAGTATTTACTATTGGATATTTAAATAAATATACTTGACAGTTCAATTGCACCCTAAACGTAAGAGATAGAAAGATTTAAATATGATAAAATATAAATATTCGTTGAGCATTTAATGCCAATGCTTTGCAAACAAAATAGCATATTTTCAGCAACATTTTAAATTTTTAGACACCCGTTAGAATATGCAAAGCATTTTCAAATTGTTCATTTAGTATTGTTATTACTCATTACAATCTTATCAGCATTGCGCTGTACAGAGCGTCGTCGTTTTGCCGGCCGTGTTGTCGCATATTATATGTACATTTAACTTGTTTCGTCTGAAATCGTTAAGCGCGCCGTAAAATGTGGTTGAAAATGGATTTTGTGAATGTGTGCGTATGTGTGTCTGTGTATATTTGTATATGTTTTTGTATGTGTATGTTTCGAAGCGGCGATAAGAAAACGCCCACAATAATTGATAATTATGTTCCGAGTTTTGGCCGTTGCTCGTGACGGCAATTTTTCTCATGAGCAACGTCAGTGATCAGTGTATTGTTTGCCACGGTGCAGGGACTGCTATACTGCCCAAAAATTGTATATATATATATATATATAAATATATAAAGTGAATATTTTCCGAAGAGTGTTATTTAATTTATTTAAAAATATATAATAGGTATATTAAAATTACTGAAAAGATATTTTATCTATTTTATTGTTTGTGAATTATGAATGTGCAACTTGTGGACTTGCCTTAATTTTAAAAATATTATGAAAATTATGTGTGTGTGAAGTTATTGAAGTTCGTGTCAAATCTCTCTAATGCAAGCTGATGCAAGTGCAAAATACAACATACAAGTTACGAGTAAGTTAGTAAAACTTTTTACGTTTACTTGGTAAATATCGGTGCACTTGATCTTCTTCTTCGACGCGTCGCTTGTGCTACTTGATATAATCTTGTTCAATTTAAAAGTCTCTAAACAAAGAGAAGCCACACGTAAATACTGAATATATATATATATATATATATATATATAACAATACGAACCACTGCGATATACTTTATAACCGGTAATTACTGCAAATATTTGGTCGCGCATATGGAATGCTAAACAAAACGTGCGCATGCGCATTGATAATAATTGTTGAACAATTATTACACACACACATACAAGAACGATAAATAAAAGCGTTTTTTTTGTTTTATTATTATGATAAAGCTCTCGTTTTGTGCATTTTAGCACGCACGCAATCCAATTATTAAAAACCGATCTACGTGGATGGTAATGATGACGACTTACTTGCGTGACACATTCTAATCACGTTCATTGTGTGTGTGTGTGTGTGTGTGTGTGTGTGTGTGTGTGTGTGTGTGTGTGTAAAATTGTCTGTACTTATTTGTGTGTGTACAATTGAAATAGTATTATATAGAACGATCACGTTCATACAAACTACTGAAACAAAATTTACAGGCCACTGCAGTACCAAAACCAATACATCTATGCAAAAAAACGTTAGAAATGCACTTTCCAAATTATAGATTTTAGTGTTAGTAGTTACAGACAATGAAAAAATAATATTCATACATCATGTTTGTCAAAAACTTTTCGTTTTTAGTATTTACAAATATTATTAAACATAGTCGAAATATTCTTAAATTAATATGCCGTGTGCTCTGTGAAAAATTGCAAGGAAAAGAAGCCTGCATGAAAATGTTATTTTAACACGTATGTTTTATATTACGAGTACAATATATATTTATTAAAATTTATGTTATTGTTATTGTTTTAAAGATTTCCAAAGAACAACGAAACTTGTTTTTGCAATGCAAGTTTTAATGACTCAAAATGTAGATAGCTACAAATCTTGGTCAAATTATTACACCTCGAACTCACATTTTTCAAATGTAAATGCGTCGAAATTAAATATTTTATATATTTAGTCAACAAATATTTCAAAAATTTAATATTTTGTCTATCTAGTGCGAAAACTCATTATTATTATTCCAATAAGTATAAAATTTAATGAGTTCCCATATCCACTACAGAAGATACTGAGTTTTCAAACTATATAGACGTTAAATTATATATTAAAAAAATCATGTATATAAAAAAAATATGAAATAAGGATTTAAATAATAATATATTTAATAAAACATAGTATAAAAAAATTTAAAAAAATGATTCTATTCAACTTTGTAAAAAATAATGTTCTCAAAAATGTAACAGAAACAAAATATTCTAAAAATATATCATGTTCAATGTGCTGTATTCATGCTCAAAATGATTTACTTTTCAGACCTTTTATTTTACAATTTCCGCAAGAAAAAACATGTTTTAAATGTCTAAGAGAAAAAATTATGTATTTTTAAAAGATATTAATAAAGAGATAGCATTAGAAATAAAACGTGAAGTCAACAATTTAAATGAATGTCAGTTTTAATTGTGTTTGTTTTGTGTGTGTTTCAACTAAATCAGTGGCGTCATAAAATATTGTTAAAAGAGTGCATTTGTGACTTGTGTCTCAAGCAAACAGCGCATTGTTCCGCCTCTGTCATACTGGCATTTTAATTTGTAAACTAACACTACCACTAACAAAAATGAGTAACCGTCCCTCTTTATTAATTTCTTTTGCAGTTTTAGACATTTTAGGATGTTAATACCCGGGTTTTAAAAATCGTGTTAACGACGTTAAAAGATCTAATATAATAATATATTAAGCGATATTCTGCTGAAAAAATTTACCACTTTTAGTCATTTTATAAATTCTAAAATACGATTTTTAATTTTTTGAAAATCTCATCTCTGCAATATACGAGTACTACTTATATTCACATACACTACACTTAAATAGAATTCAATATATTTGTCATTTTTTTGCTGGTAATTATTTATGACGATTTTTTATACTTGTATTTGTTACTTGTATAACACAATATTTAGACAGTTTAATTGTTTGCTAAAAAAGGCTATATATATATATATATACTCAATTATATTAATCTATATTTATATTATTTGTTTGTGTTTATTATTATATGTGTGCGAATCCAACTTAAACACGTAACATGAATCAGTGAAATTGATCTTGATCGGTCAATTGGAGTACTTATCAAATTATGGATAATGTATGCACTCTTTGTCTCATAATAGCATCAATATATGTATATATATATATATATATATATATATATATAAAATTTATATTATTCTGTATACAATTTTTGTAATAAAGTAGTTCATTTTTTATACATATACAAAATTACTCCAAACCGATAAATGTATTTATTTGTTTATATATATATATATATATATGTTCAACATCAAATCAAAACCATTGCGAGATGTTCGATTGCATTTTCCAAAACACACATTATTTCGTGGCTGGAAAATATATATATGAACATGTGTGCCTCGCTTGAAATACCGCATGTAAAATGTACTTGTTTGTACATGTTGTAAATACATATGAATTCTATATATCTATATAATAAATAACAAAGTGTATGTATATAATGTATAAACATATATATATATAATATATGTAGTTCTGATTAAAACACAATATTTGCCAAAACGGATGTACGCGACCACAAGCTCTCCAGAGTCCAGAGGTCATTTGACATCGTCCCTAAAGAGTTGTCCAATCCCTTTATGGACAGAGTCACACTCGTATTAGATGCGTATATGCAATACGAGTCATTCTGATCGATAAATCAATGACAATTGAACGAAATGCAAGGACTATTTTCTACATCTTTGTATAGTATGTCTGTGTTAGTGTCTTATCGTTCACATTGGCGTCGATCTCTTGTGTCGAGTATACGTTAAGATGGTTTCTCAAGAGTTGCGAGGAAATATACTTCCGTCACAAGTCCCACAACACAGAAACACAATTGTGTATCCCATCCTTGAGTATAAAATTGGAATATATTATAATTATTGTCTTTAAGAAAATTAAGTTGTATAATTGGCTGTATTCACGCTCAAAATATTTTAGGTTTTAGACCTTTTAGACATTTTTGAACATTCCTAAAATTTTCCGTGTGTTTCTTAAAATTGAAATATTTGTTGAATTTGGCGTAAAATTAGAGGTAAAGATCATATGCTAATTTTTGTTTAAAAAAAATAGTTTTTATAAGAGAAAATCGTATTTTAAAATTTCTAAAAGGTCTAAAACGTAAAATATTTTGAGTGTGAATACGACTGAATGTAAAAAGAGAAGTTTTTTTAAAAATGAAAGTAATTAGTACTAAATACAATTTAAAATTTAAGTTTCATACATAAAATGCTAACATTATGATAAGTTAAATATCGTATTTAAAAAATACTTAAAAAAGGTTCTATATTTAAGTATAAGCAAAACTATATATTAAAGAACACATAAATAAAGTATTACAAATTACTGATGAAAGTTTTATCATTGCTGAAATTAGATATATTTGTAAATGTCTCTTTTAAATGATACACTTTTTTCAAACATTTATTGGTAAATTGTAAGATACACGAAAAAATAGGTTTGCATATGTTTTAATTATTATTTAGTACCAAAAATTAAAAGTACGCGATAAAGATGCTATAAAAGTATAGAATATAAGTCTTGGAGATTTAAAGAAAAATATTACATACATGTATTTTAAATAATTGTGATTTGTAATTCGTGATATTTTGTTTTGTAATTTGGATTACATGGTAAATAAATTTTCAAATCTAAGTATAAGGACAATAAGAATAAAATAGCTTTTATGGGAGATCATTTAAAAATATTGTGAAGAGAAAAGGACCAAAAATTGAATTTTACGAGGAACTATAAAGTACGCTTTAAACGTTTAATTTGCGATAGACTTCTTTGCTATAGCTATATAGAATCTATATCAAAACAAGTAAAAAACTATATTATAGATAGAGAGCTATGGAACTACGCTATTGCCTCCAAGGCATTTAAGTTTACTCTCCAAAGGATTACCAAAAGCTAGTGTACATTATGCCAAGTCAAAAAGACGCGGTTTAAAAAAAAAGTGACTTTACTTAGTGGTAATACCAATAAAAAACAAAATTGTACCTATAAATAATATGACCCATTTTTTTACTCTATTAAACTAATTTGTTTATAATTCTGAATATTTTACTAAAACTAAATACTATTGGCATGCAATATAGCTTACTCTATATAAATCAATATTGTCAACTAAATAATTGAAAATCTACCATCAAAAAAATATTTTTTGTTCACCTAAAAATTAAAAAATGTGCTCCTAATTATATAAAAATGTGCACCTAACTATCATTAAAACATTGTTTGTCGTTTTTTTTTTAATTTGTTTCATTGTTAATTTTTTTTTGTATTTTTTTAGTCGCGTTTTATTTTCTTCTCATTTAATATCGAAAATTTATCCGATATACACAGTTATTAAAAAAGTGGGTTTTAAATACCATGCAAGTATTTTACATCAGCTAGAAGGTTTTTTTTATTTTTAAACAAATGTATATAAGTCTTGGATACGAAATAAAAAACCTAATGTATATTGAAATATGAAAAAGCTCTTTTCAAAAAATACATGTGTCGCATATTGACAGTGTACACTGTACACGCTTTAATTTATATTGTTGTTCTCAAAACATACATTTTTAGTGTTTGCGCTATATAGTTATACATACTAACTATATATACGATTATACATTATACACGTACTGCTATTTGTTGTCCGCTCTCCCGCGCATTCAAAACAGAATACATATACACTAGCAGACTCGCACTCGGAACGAGTTCACGCAAATTATGACGTCATTAACTGTATATACACGCGCGCGCCTAGCACTTGCGCCCGCCACTGCCGCCGAACCGATGCAATTTAGTGCACCGACTAACAGAAACGCATCGCGTGTGTTATGCTAAAATTTGCATACAAGTACACGTAATCAGACGTGAATAGTAATTATACGCGAAATTATATATTCGCGTTGACTGTGCGGCCGCGGCTGCCGTATCGAGCGCGGTGCTTCAGTACAAAAATGCAAATTTTACTTGTATTATATATTGTATATGTATAAACCACAGAACTGACTAGCGCAAAAAGGCACAAATTAAACTTTCTGCTTTTGATATTATAACAATAAAGTTGTTTTTTTTTACATTTTGTATAGTGATATATGTATATTTTTCAAAAATTAATAATTTCATATTTTTATCTTCTTTTTTATTTCAATTGTTGCAGTACGGCCAGCGTGTACCGACAGCCGCCTCGCCTAGCAACACAAATTCTAGTAGCTCATCAAATACAGGCTCACAGAGCGGAACGCTGAGCACAAGTCTGAGTAATACCAATACGAACACCACAATGGGACCGAACGGAACCACTCAGGTGCAGGAGACGCTGTCGAAAACAAATCTGTACATTCGCGGACTACAGCAGTGCACAACCGATAAGGACTTGGTACAAATGTGTCAGCAGTAAGTGTTAAAAATCGATTAGATTGAAATAATGTTTTTTTCATTATTAGGACTGATATCGAAAAAAAAAAATAATTTTAAATTGCCCTAACTTTGATACCCCTAATCCAATTATAAAAATTCAAACAGTTTTAGAAAGCAAATTTAATTTCTAATTAAATAAGTGAACACAAATAATTTGATTAAAATCTGCTAGTTTCTCCGGTAACCCTGCCTTAGCGCCTTCATGGTGGCTTCTGAGACCTTTTTGCTGATTGCATTCCATTTATTTCTGAAATCTTTTCCATCTTTGGCTTCCTTTTTTGTTTCCTTTAATTTAGTTTTGGTCAGAGACCAATATCTCTTAACAGGCCGAAGCTCTGGACACTTTTCAAGCTTGTTTCCACCGGAGTTGCAAAATTTGAGTGGCACAAAATTTTATAGAATTGTCAATTTACCATAAATCATTTATTTGGCAAATGATTTACAACTAATCCTAACCGTGTTCGGATGATCACCAATTTATTTAACTGAATAGCCAATAATAGCCAATAATTGGAAATGTTTTCCTTAACTTTTTTTGTTTGATCAGTTATTTTTGGTTATTTTACAGGATGGTAAAAACATGTCTTCTCTAAATACTCCACAGACATTCCCAAATTGCTTCAGACGACTTCAGCTTATTTTTACTGGATAGACATCGATAAATAATAAATGTTCACCTCAACTTTTTTTGAGTGGTAAAAAAAATTATTTTAAAAGGCGGCAAAAACATGTTTTTTTTCATGCACCAAAGGTATCCCAAATGGCTTTGGTCGATTAGCTTATTATTTTTACGGGTAGAAGTCGTTAACTAATTATAAATGCCCTCCTTAATTGTTTGGTTACAGTTTGGCAGATGTTTCCACAAAAAATTGTCTATTTGTTCTCAAATTTGAGTTTCAAGTTTTAAATCACCCTTTTGAAAATATCGAAAGTAGTAGAATTTTTTTTTTCAAATTTCTCAATGTGATACGCCCCTTCACAATAGCATTATCAAAGTATTTGAAATTAGTTGTTTACAAATACCAAAGTTCAGCCGAGGGAATAGACCAAGAATTAATGTTAAAAATCTTGGAAGAAGTTGAAGAAACTCAAGCAATTATTTAAAAATATTATTTTCTAAACGCCCTTCCCCAAAAATTTACCTTTTCATAAAAAGGATTTTGCGGGGAATACATATTAATTTCGTAATAAAGGCAACCTACACTACTTGCCTATTTTAACATCTTTGCTAATTAATTTATATTGCAAGCTTTAGGCGCATATGTCACTGGCGCCATTACATTATGAAGAATCACTTGATTCGACTCTAACAAAAATGTGTGGCTATTGTCAAATCCGTTCAATGCAGAACTAAAATATTGATACAGCGGAGACACCTTTACTGACGTAACAATAATTATTTTGTTTTTGTAAAAAACTTTTTGTGTTGGTACAATAATTAATTGAATATTTTTTTCTTGGTTACAATATTTTTTCCATTTTAACAAAGATGTATTTATTGAGACACAAAAATCTGGCCACAATATTATTATTATTTTTTTAAAATGTTGTCAACGGCTTTCGCCGTTTACATATATAAATAAACACTTGGGAGTGTAAATAAACAAAATTAAACATTATTAATTAAAGAAAATATCTAGTGAAACAATGGAAAATCAATAAATATAATAAAACAACTTATCCAATCTTGCTGAAACTAATAATTCCAAAATAGCTTCTACAAAAAGTAAAAAAAGTATTAAATGGTAGATTATTTGTTATTTATTTCTTCTACAAAAAATGTAAAAATTGCAGCAAAAGCTTTATACGTAAATATGTATCGAATCTCTTATAAGTAGAGCCAGGATAAAAATGAAAATACATATTTGTCTGTGTACATTTAAGGCTAAATCTACTAAAATAAAAAGCTGAGAATTTCCAAGTAGATGCCCACTTGTTTTTGCCTAGTTTGCATATTATAATATCTTAAATGCATATTTTCCGAATAGAACATATTTGCATATTTTAGTACATTTCCAGTTTTCTTTTTATTTCTACATTTTTTTTTTGTTTTATTTTTTTTATATATTTGAAAGAATTATATTCAATCTTTTTTTAAGAGAGTATACATGAACAGTATAATTTAAGTTAATAGTATTCAAAATTCTCCAACATTTGAAGATATAAAAGAAATATAAAAGAATAAATCAAAATTGTACAAATTGTGTAAAACAATACGAAAATGACGTCAAAATAAATCGTTTTTACATATTTTTAACCTATAATATTTTTGTTACAATATTTTCTTTTTAAGTGCAAAAATATATTTACGGTAACATTTTATTTTAAACAAAATAACAATAATTAATTCTTTTTTATATTTTTGGCATATAAAACTGCCAAAAATGAATGTATAATATTTGAAGTATAATTGAATTAAATTTAAATTATAATTTTACATATAAAATATATATAATGCTTTTTTATTTTTATGACATATTCTATGTTTTAATTTGCATATTATCTATTTTTAAGTGCATATTTTTGTATTTTCTACTGCATATTTTTGCATTTTTTAGACACTGAAATTCCAGGCTCTATTTTTAAACATAACAATGTGGGTTTCATAATAATTTTCTTTCGAGACAATCAATATCAAAAGACTTTTAGCGCAATGCGCACCACATGCAATTTTAAAATTAAGAGGGAAAAACAAATAGGCAATTGCATTTCTCTTTAAAAAAAATCACAATATTACTCTTCAAAATCAATGAAATATTACTTGTAATTAAAATATCATATCGTTGAGCTTTCTGGTGAATATTATGTAATATACGAGTACTCACACACAGGCACAGCTACGTCTCTTATACAAATGCCGGTATTTAATGACCATTATGCATGTGCAATTAGATAATTAATTTTAGTGACCTTGCAATAGCATATATAGTGTTTTTCTCTCTCGCATTACGTTCCACCGGCTATAAAAAAACATATATCGCTTCATTCGAATGAAGCTGTACATTTAATTTGCGGAAGCGTAAAAACACACACGTAATGCAATCTGAATTATTAAAAAAATTAGGATAAGATATAAATAATATAGTATTAAGTATAAAACATAACAAAAAACACGCTAATAAAATTTCCGTATGTTCTTTCTCTCTTTTCAGGTACGGAAACATCATTTCCACAAAGGCAATATTAGATAAAACAACAAACAAATGTAAAGGTATTTTGTGCTATTTTGTTTATGATCTCTTTGGTTGTTTTAGTTTCTTTCCATTTGAGTTTTTTCATAATTTTAATAATGTGTGTATGTATGTTTGTCTAGATAAAATTATAATTTCTGTTTATTTTGATATTTTTACGTATGATTCTGAGAAAGGTGAATGATTTTTGGCGACGCATCCAAATGGAAAACTCTACACAAACTCTGTGTCGAGACGGACTCATGGAATTTGGTGTTTTTTTTGTTGTTTGTTTTCAGGCTACGGCTTTGTTGATTTCGAGTCGGCTGCATGCGCCGAGGTTGCTGTCAAGGGGCTCCAATCGAAGGGCATTCAAGCTCAGATGGCCAAAGTGGGTATCTGGATGCTACATAGGCCGGCCATTGTACGTTTGTTTGCATGCAAGTAATATTCACCCATCCACCCAGCCCCCAAACCCATCCCTCAAATGCACCTCCTATAACCATACTACTGCCGCGATCACAATACCAAACCCCTTAACCTATCATAATATTTTTTACTCAATTTTTACAACCCTATAATGCGTTTTTAAGTTTCTTTAGTTTTTTTTTATATTTTGGATTTCTGGAAATCATTTTCATTTTTAATTGTGAGTGGGTTCTTTTAAGGAATGGGATCAAAGAGAAAATGTGAATTTGAAATATTTTATTACTTAAATTGTCCGAAAATAACAATTTCCAATGAAATATAACGTTAGTGTCTAGTTGTCACATTAATAGATAACATTTTCCTATTTGCGCTGTAAGACGTCTGTACCAAAGTTTTCTTCACAGATTTCATTAAATCACCAAAATTAAATACTAAGTAATTATACTGTCAAGCGCACATGGCAACCGTCCAATAATGGAATCTATATTATATTTCACGCTGTGCCCGCGATAGCCTGTCATACAATGCAGCATGCACCCATATATCACACAATCAGCGCTTGTGCCCGCACGGACGTGTTGACCTTATACGCCAAATACACACACACATACACTAACATAAACATGCCGCATCCAGCGCGATAATTTATCTTAATTGCATTTTCATTATATTGTACAGTACTTTATATATATATGCAGTTCTTTGTATGTGCATTACTGCAATATACATTGTGCATGCGTGCATGATGCATACCAACGACGACATTTAAGCGAGAAGAAAACGCTTTCCACATATTTAATGCGGGCGTTTGTTGTGTTGTCGTTTATGTATGTATATGTGTGTGTGTCTGTGTTAGTGCACTCGCGCTTTTAATGATTTCGAGTTAGTCCCAAAAACTGCAAAAAAGACACTAAATTATTTTTATTATCTCACAAGGGACCGACGCAGTTAATTTAACAGATTATTTCTGGCAAAAATCCGTTTTACACAAAGAAAATTTAATAAAAAAACCTTTTGGGCTTCTGTCAGTATTCTTTGAAACGACAATAGTTGATTGCATCGAAACGATGTTTTTTGTTGTTTTTCGCTGATAAAAAAAGATACAAAATACTATCTGGAACACACGTAAACTAAAATAAACTAAAATATATTTACTCAATTTTCCGGCTGTACCATGTGCAAATGTTTGAGCGTATTCATATTTAGATTAAACAAATGTACTCGAATCCAATCGCGAAATACTCGTTTATTTTTGAATTTATGTGTGTGTGTGTGTTTGCACAATAAATTGGAAATATTTTTGTCGTTTTTATAATGTAAAAAAAGTATTTGTTATTTACAAATGCTTCTACATTATTAAACAATGTTTATTATTTATATATTTATATTTTTTTTAAATTTTGATATTTTTTAATTATTATTATTGACGAAACGCCTCTGATATAATCCTTCACCATTGTCCATTTTCCTTCATTTTTGAAAATTAGCCACGTTAATTCGATTTAGTGCGATTGTTTTATTATCGCTAGAACCCCAGTTATTCTTGTAATACGTATAGTCGTATACATAACGAAATATATATATGCATAATATATACCTGTATATGATTGAGTCGATTTGAAATGAGTTAACTGTATTTTTAATAAAGAGTTTTACATTTTAGCTTAGAGCAGTTTGTCGGGGCACTTTAGAAAATTAGTGTTTTTGAGTAAAACAATGTGGTTTATGTTTTACTTTCAGCATTTTATTTGTTGGAGGTAAAGTACTTTATATTTATTTGTATTGAATTTCTAAATTGTCATTGTAATTTTTTTTATTTTTTTTCAATTGTCAATTGATTCGTTTTAAAATGTCTTTAGCCCGATTGTCGGCATAACAATGGTTTTCAAAAATATATAATTCGATTCATGCTTAAATGCGTTACGTAAAATCTGAAAATAAAAATCCAATATCTTGCATAGTTAAACAGAACATAAGCCACATTTATTTCAATACACAATAATGAAAAATGTTGCCTCGACTCATTGATTTAGAATCCAAACAAAAACCGTAAGTTCTGGAAAATATGTAATCATATATATATACAAAATAGTTATTTACAATATTTCCTTTAAATATATAGTCCAACTTGTCCAATTATACATAATTAGAAACAAAGATTAGGTAAACAGCAAATTATAATCCCATGTTTTTATAGTGCATAGCAATAATACGTATTAAAAAAAATAAAGTATACAACTTACAATAACGATATATGCAATATAGATTATTATGTAATAATTGATAATCCAAAGAAAAAGCGCTTGTCACGATTAATATAAATATATACTGTCCCAAAATTGGTATTTACATTTCAACGTTTTTTGTTTCTATAGTCTCAAATTTATCAACATTTCAGAAGTCTTGAATTTATAACAAAACACTTCGCCTAACAATAAATTAAAGAAAAATTATAAAATCAATTCAACGCATTTCCATGAAACTTCTTGCTCTCGAATCCACACGAAAAAAACTACAGCAAACATACTCGTCATGGACGCAGACATGTACCAAATACATTATGTTTATTTTTATATCTAAAATGAATATAAATATGTGCATTGCAGACATTATATGTTTGTGAAAGATGCTTTTTATTCAATAATGTTTCTCGTAATTTATAAATTAAAATTAAATTAAATTAAATTATTTATTTGCAAAAAACATGTATGATCCTGGGAAACATTATGTATATATACATAAATATATATATATATATATTTTTTTTTTAATTTATCGTTTTCCATGTAAGTGCAAGAAAATAGGTTTTCAGTGTTATTTTATTATTATTTCATACTGGGCCACCTAATAATCTTTGAATTTTTGATATAACAATGCTCAAGCTAAAGTAATAATATCTACATTGAAAAACATATTGTTACTAATAAAAACATTATTACAATTAAAAGAAAATTGCTACAATAAGTGCGATTATGAATGTAATTTGTAAATGTTAGTATTTTTTAAATATCATAACATATTGTACCCATTAAAAGATTAACATGTGTTATCCATAGTTTTTACCGGTGTGTCATCTGCTCTCAAATACAAATGACAACCCTCGCCAAATTTGCGGCTATGGAAACATGTGTTGTCTTTTTTGTTCATATGATATTTTGTATGCCATTTCATATGTTGTTTCCACTGGAATTGACAAATTTTAATGCTACAATACTTTTTAACATTGTACTTTTGCCCCTAAACGATGCCGTTACTTTGTTTGGTCAGTAAATTTTTTACAGATAAAAAAACATCATAGTAATTATAAAATGTAAAAAAATAAGATATTTACACAATTTATTAATATTTTTTAAGCTAACTAATTGTACAAAAATAGATTTTCGAAATAGACTCTTTTTCAACCTTGGCGAACTATTTTTTAGTCATATTCAATTAGGTATTTTTTAGTTAAACCACATTTACATGAAAGAAAGGAGGCACGGCTCCGTTTGAGTAATATTTTTGGCGGGACTCATTCTGCTAAAGTGCATTCTTCTCAATGCAATGCCAAGTGGTCCTTCAACGCAATTGAATTCTTCTCACAGTGACAAGAATACACTGCAAAGTGTATAAATTACCAAAATTCGCTATCGAGAAAAACTAATAAACAAATCGAACCTTAAAAAAATTAGGCAAAAGTGCAGTTTTTATGCAATTTAAGTTCTGAGAAAAGTATACATACAACGTTTTTTAGCATATCTCCTGGCAGCAAAAATATATTACATACCTTTGAATTTATAACAAATTTAACGGATCGCCTCTGCAGGATTTAGTCTAAAAAAACGTCATGTTTTATAAGGACTATAAACTGCTCTTCCGCCAAGAATGCACACCATCACTTGAAACCATTACCACCAGTAAAAAATAATAATGACAATGATTTTTCACACCGTTATATTCTCTAAAAAAAAAAAATTATTCTATGTACCTCTTCTTCTAAAAATATTGGTCGAAATATATAAATTTTTGTCAATTTTTTCATAACATAATATGTGTAAATAATATACATATACATATACTTTGTATCCAAGATAAGCCTGTTAAACATTCACCAGTTATAATTTTTCAAAGGTGTATAAGCTTAACTGTACATGGCTACCTATTCTGACAAAATATTATTAAACTCACGAATGAATTTACTTTTACGAGCCATTTACTAACGCTGTTTTGCTGCTGTGCACAATTTCCGACAGCTATAGTTTAAAGGCGGTTACACCCGCAAAGCCTAATTAAAAGCTTTTGTACTTTAAACTTTAAACAAACTAGTTGAACTTTGTCATGAATTTCAGAAAGTTCAGGCATATCGAGCATTGTCATCCATTATTTTGTGTGCGCACACACACACATCCATGATGAACGTAATAAATTACCTTGTTGTTGTTGTTCATAATTAATTGTTTCAATTTAAAACGCAAACACATGCACATGTATTTTCGTACATAAAACATGGAAAACAACACTAATTTGTGAGACAGTGTTAATGCATTTATTTAATTCATTATTCAAACATGCTAAATTAAATGAATTGCATGCAAGACGTGTTAAATAACAGCAGAGAAACACGATTTCAGATAAGACGACACTCTGAGGAATGCTTTTTATCTGAAATAATTAATAAAATATTAGGTGAACCCAAAAAGATGGCAGAAAATCGTAAAATATGCATTTTTAGTGAAGCGTTCTTAAGTTTAAATATTATTAATATATCACGCATCCACTTAAAATATCACCTGCATATAAAACAGTAATATAATAAACTAATTACATACAATTAATTTGATTACCCGCGTAATAATGTTGTGCTATGTGGATACTTAACCAATATATAACCAGTATATATTATATTAATTTTATACCTATTCGTAAATGCATTTTATATTGTGCAAATTCAATTAGAGGTACTATTTTTGGCTATACATATTTATCATAAAAGTATATAACTACGTAAATAGCGTAACAGTCCCACACCCCTTTATGTAATATTTAAATTATATACCATACATACTATATATAGCCATCATATTATATTATTAAACAAAAATAAAAGAACCATATAGTTTGTGCTGTTCGTTACTTATAACCCAGACATTATAATTGTATATCTAGACAAAATATAGCCATTTAATAAATTAATTACTGATTTTAAATCGCAGTCACTAGTGAATTAATAACTTAATTAAATTAGTTTATTTGTATAAAGAGTAATCTTTTTTATAAAAGTGCGCCGGCCAATTTTACACAACTATATAAATATATATTTATTCCAATTACTATATTATACTATAAGTTAGAAATGGTAGAGTTAATAACAATTAGATCAGTATATAAAAGAGTTATGGTGCTCGGGGTTTGTTTTTATCTCCCAATGCATACGTGACAAAATCAAAATATAATCTTAAAAATAAAACTATGTAAATTATAGCAATCCGGTAAAAATCCTATGCGAGTTTTTTATAATACTTACGAAAAGCGGTTTTGTCTTATCCGAGGTATTAGAAAACCAAGTTCTTCCAAAAACAAAGCACTAATACTTAATCGATGCTCTGTATATATAACCATAAATCGATCAAAAATAATCGTAAATAACGTAACACTCGCTAAAAAAAGATCAACTTTAAAATAAAAATTAAGTAAATGAGACAAGCAAAACAAAACTAACCAGCCAAACCATATCCTAAAAAAACACCCCGTAATCCCAAACAACCACTAAAATACATTTATTTAATAACCCACATAACTGGTGTTAACCACGTCATTCTGGCGTCGGCAGACATGTTGGGATCTTTAACTGTGCAATAGATTTTCTAATCCAAGTCTCTTTCGGTACGTGTGCGCTTTCCCTTGCGCTTAAATATCATCATCATCATATCTGTCTCGCTGCGTGGTGTGTACGCAACAGCAACAGGAACAGGACCCGACAAATCTATACATTGCGAATCTACCGCCAACGTTTAAGGAGACCGATCTCGAAAATTTGCTGTCCAAATACGGACAGGTCATTTCTACTAGAATTCTGCGTGACCAACAAGGACAATCAAAAGGTATTTTCCTGAATGATTATTGTGCAATACATTTTTAAGTAATGTTTAGACTATGGCCAAGGCGTTGGGTTTGCCCGTATGGAGTCGCGAGAGAAGTGTGAACAAATCATCCAGATGTTTAATGGAACACAGTTGCCAGGCGCCAAGGATCCGTTGCTGGTCAAGTTTGCTGACGGTGGCTCTAAGAAGAAGAACGCATTCAAGAGTCCCGATCCAAATGCACGTGCCTGGCGTGACGTGACTGAGGTAAGTTGTTTTTTCATGTGTAGGTAAAGTGTTATAATTAGTTTAAATTTGTATATGGCCCTTAAAAATATAGTAGGAGTTTTAGAAAATGTATTTAAAATTATAAAGGAAAATCCAAAGTTCTGCATAGAACTTAAAGTGAGAATTTAGATTTATACAATTTTAATTAGAGCGAGAGAGATATATAGAGTAATAACATGCATAATGGTTTAACTTTAAAAGTAAAGGTAAAAACCACGATTCTACTATAAGTTCTTAAATTCTCTCTCCCTAAATATGTGACGTCATCATGTGACGAGTTACATTTTCGCATACTTACGAGGGCAAGTCAATAAGTCTTTACGAAAACATAAAAAAAACTATATTTTGAATGGATTCATATATTTTTTTCAACATAGTAACCTTTTAACGATTTTCCAACTTTTGCGAGCCGCCCAAATAATAAGATTTATCAAACTCTTCAAGACAGGTGTTTGTTTCAGCATTTAATGTTTGTTTCAACATTTAATGCGAATCTCTTTCTTCCGAGCCATTTCTTCCGGTTTGGAAAAAAACAAGTCGTAGGGGGCCAGATATGGAGAATATGGTGGGAAAGGCAGAAATTCGTACTGCAATTGAAGTATTTTTGAGTTGTAAGGAGAAATACACAAAATGCTGGTCATGTTGAAACAGTTTTTTTTTTAAAATGGAGACGTTTCTCCTTAAAGGCTACATCGAATTTGTCGAACAAAGCACAATAATACTGCCCTGTTATCGTCCTTCCTTTCTCCAAATAGTCGATGAAGATTATGCCTAGCGCCTCTCAGCAAACTGTGAAGTAGTCGCCTCAATTAGCTGTCCCAGACGTTCTCCATCATTTGTGGTTAAACGACCTTGTTTGAGCTCATTCACCCAATTGTAAACAGTATTAAATGATGGAGCAGATGTGCAGTAAACTTCGTCCAACTCGGTTTTGATTTCTTTCGGTGTTTTGCCTTTCATATGAAAGTGTTTAATGACCGCACGAAACAGGTTTTTTTTTATTTTCCAAAAATAACAAAACTTGTTTACTTCAATCGACTGTAAAAGTAAACCACATAATAAATATGGCTGAAAATTTGACAGTAGTCATTTGAAGGATGTTTTTGATGATGCGACCGCAATCTCCTAGATTTTTTAAAGAATTTTTGACTTACCTTCGTATAATTATAATTAGTTCAACCAAAAATATTACAATACATATTTTATTACCAACGTCTTATCGCTTATCATTATTTAAACTACGATTAATGTGATTTAAGTAATTCTCGTTTATAAAATCCATATTTTGTCATATTTTATCTATTAAGGCATATTTGGTCATATTTTGTTTTTTTAAATCATATATTTGGTGATAATAATGTATTATTTTAATCATATTATAATTTTTAAATCATATTTTAAATTTTAAATGCATGTTTTCACGTTTTCAAGTTATTTATTACCAACAAGTTTTGCTTCGCATTAATATGTAACTATAATAAAACTTTTTATTTGAATAATGGAAATAACTCTGAATAAAATATGTTTGAGTAAAATAATTGCTTCATAAAAAATAAAAATAAGCAATCATAATAAACATTAATATATACAACAAAAAAATCATACAGGGATTAATTTAAAATACGGGATTTGGAAAATACGTAAGTATTTGATAAACGCGATTTAAAGCCGATCTCCATTATTATTCCCTGTCAAAATTCGAATTATTTTGTTTTTTAAACATTTAAATTTTAAACTCACTGAAGTTTGTGAAATAACTGTTTTATATATTTTTTATTATTATACCTATGATTCTATATTTTTTACTGTGTGTGGCTTTATCTAATCTATTATACGATCACATAGATTTTGCAGGGAATACCAGTTGCTTATGATCCAGCTCTTCCACAGAACGGCGTTAGTATGAATGTGGGCACTCCGCTTGGTGTGCCATACACTCGATATGGTACACCTCAAGTGGGCAGCTATGCTATGCCCGGTTCACAGTGGGTGCCCGGCTACATGATGACACAGCCAATGGCACAGGTAGAAGATCAGGTAACTATTAACATTTTATCGAATTTGCCACCAAATATCTAAAAAATTTAAATAAATTTAAATAGTACATGCAACAGATGGCACAACACCTAAACCAGGGCTATAAGCCAGACGGTGTGTCACAGGTACAACCACGTGGTGTCTCAATGATCATGAGCAGTGACACCGGTGGTGTTCCATACGGTCACATGATGCCTCAACTAGCTACACTACAAATCGGATCTTCGGTAAATTTGTTTTTTAATTTTTAATCTATATTATTTTGTTATTTGGATTGTTGTTTTTGTTGCAGTACATCAGTCCCCCGTATCCATACTATCCACAAACAATAATTCCGACAATGCAAATGGCCGATTCCGAGCAAGCGAGTACTGCAGCTTCACCGGATGAGGCATATACTCAGTACTCGCATGGCGGTGGCCCAAAATAGGTTATAGCCAGGTATTTTACTTTTAATTTACCATCACAATTTATATGTTGTAATAATAACAATATATTTTTCGTTACAGATATGGCCTCCAATTACCTCATACATCTCATCCAATTCAAGTAATTGTGTGAATTTAACGACTGAATGAGATTTTTGCAACACATATACACACACCAAACAACAACAACAACAACAACAACAACAGACAACATAAACACACGAGCAACATCCAATAATATCTACGGAAGCATCCACGTACTACATGCAGAGCAGAGTGAAGAAGCAAAACATAAAAAAGAGAATAACTAAAACAAAACACAAACATCCAACATGTTTTCCAGTAACCCCCAAATCAAGAAAAAAATATTTACACGCAGGATTTTTTTATTGTAAAAAATACTAATGTAAACTAGAAACACATAAAAAAGAAAACAACACACACACACAAAAAAAGAACGACAGAGATAAAATACGCAAAGAATATACGCAGATATAGTGTGTGCGTAAGATGAAAGTACGGTTGTTACAATACTTTCACCGTAAAAATGGCTTTATGATGATTATTTATTTAAGCAGATGAATATAGTAATATAGTTGCAGATTATGGACACAACAACAAACAAAAAAACAAATAGTTTGTAATGACACGCATGGCATTTAAATAAATGCAAGATTTTTTCGATTAAGTAGTTAATTTATTTATAGTTTTTATTTGACAAACACACACACATACATGAACAGAAAAATGATGTTAAATTAATATGTTTCGATTTAGTCGATTTAAACCGCGCGCCTCCGTCTATGGAATTATATGGTCGAATGTAAACCTAGACTTATTATCAAAATAGACGTTCGTTTTTTTAATGTAACGAATATTTTTGTTTTACATTTTTTTTGAATACGTGTAAATAATTTTTATTTGTAAAAAGAAAATTATAGTTTTATACAAGCGCAAAAAAATTTAAAGAGATTGAACTAAATTTTTAGTTTATATACAAAACACATATTTTGAATACGTGTTTGGACATGTGCAATAATTCATTAATTTTTTATTAGCATGCGGCTTTTTGTGTGCTTTAACAATACAGTAATTTTTGATTTTATTAAAAGCACATTGCACGCGATCAAAAACAAAAAAAAAATCAATGTAAATAAACTGTAAATTTGTAGTGAGATTTTCAATCGAATCAAGTCTATATATATAGCATAAAACGCTCAACGTAATAGATTAAACCCAAACAAAAAAACATATATACAGACTAGCAATCCGTTTTCAAGTTTTCCGTTTCAGTTTTGGTGGAAGCTTAGTCAGTTCTGATTCTCAATAATGCCTGCCAACACATCTGTGCGCATGCACCCACACGGGGTTGTATATTTTGTGCCTTTGTCACCGCCAAAATTATCAAAGTCAAAACGTATATAATATAAATGTTTTTATATTGAGTTGTTCCATAATTTTCCAGAGATAATATATCTTCTTAAAATTAAAAAAATCTTATCTACATTGGAAAAAATAGCCCCAATCACAACAAGACACAAATAGGAAATATAACGTTTGTAATTTTATACGAAATTGATATGCGTAAACAATAAATGTATAGTGTATAAATGTGTGCAGTCCTACTACTCTACAACTACTACTACAACTATTACTATTACTACTTACCAAACAATACATAAAACATATGTCTAAAACAACAAACGAGTTATACGATTTTGACAACCTCAACAAACACAAACAAAATATACAAAACACAATTTAAAATTATTTAAATTAGTAGATAATCCTGCGGTTTCAAACCGGTGAATCGGTAAAGATATGAAATTATTATACACCCGTTTTAAATGTTTTTGGTTTGTACCGGGGAAACAATTGGCTCTGCCTTAATTATACGGTAGACCTTTTGTTAGATTTTTAATTGTGATAACTTCCCCTAAAATCAAATTAATCACAACCTATCTTTGGATAAAACAGAAAAGGATATGATTCCCTTTTTTGATGCTAAAATGATGTTTCTATGTCAGACATTTACATAAAATACCTAGAATCCAATTAAAAGTAATTGCATTTAAAAAACATTTAAATTGACAACCAATATTGATAAACTGAATAGTTTTTTTTTAATTAGACACATATACACTATCACCACTATTTGATAGAAAGAAATTAGAAGAAAAAAACACTTTATACACAGATGAATTTTGTAGATTGAACGCGCCGTTTGGGATTTTTGTTTTGTTTAAATAAGGGTTGGGTGCGGTTTGTGTTTTTGTTCAATATTTTAAGTTTTTTTTTATTTTATAAGAAAATGTTTTTGTCTTGCTGTGTTATTTGTTTGTTTTTAGTCCTAACACACTAGCCAGTAAGAATATAAACTAGAAATAAATGAGAAAATTTAAAAAAGATGAAAACTTATTGTATAAGTTTATGATGAAAATGAAAATATAGTGGAACTGCAAACCACATACCGCAATGCGGTCAGAGGGCGGTAGAGAAAAAGGAAATGCGTTATTTTACTCGATTCCTACGCGCCGTGTGCGAGCGCAGCGGCTGTTTTGCTGCCTAGTTTTGTAAGAGTTTATCGCGTGTTAGACCTCCACACACACACATATACAATATACACATACACACATGTGCAGAAACATGTGTCTAGCTTGTAAGACGGTATTTTTAAGTACATAAAAAAACACAGAAAAAAATAGCAACTAAGGTTAAGTGTGTGCGTGGAAAGCGCGCACGAAGTAGTTTTTAAGCGATAAGTTATTTATATATTTAAACAAGAAAATAAATATATAAAATTGAGAGAAGCATATAAAAAAGAAAGAGAACTTTTAGACGTGCCAGGAAGCCTTCAACTCGTTGATTGCGTTACTTAAAACAAAAATCTAATAAATATGTTTTTTTGTTTAAATAGATTTTTAAAATAAACTTTGAAATTGCGATCAGGGTGGCTGTAAATACCAATTAACACCACTATTCGCAGAGTTTATCCTGTTAATGATCCCATTAAAGCTAAATCCAGTAACTGTAAGACGAATGAGTTAAGGGCTTACTAGCGGTGCGGGCTTCCACCTTCAGTTTATTTATATGAAATATCTCCCTGATCTGTGAGAACGGTGCAAAGCCCATAGATTTTACCATCTAAAAAACACACACACACACAAGCAAATAATAATAAGAATGAATAAAGATTCAAACAAAAAAAAACACAACCTTAGTCTATAAGGAAAAACAGAGAGAATAAAATAGGAAACTAGTGTTGGCCACTGCAACAACAACAAAAAAACGTAGAAATACCTTAGAAATGTAGTGTGACCGTAGTGCTGTAGAATTTAGATATAACGCACGCGCGTTTTGTTCCATGCGTGAACAAATGATAAAATTAAAAAATAAGTTTATTGAAAAAATAAAATCATGATGAAAAACTAAAAAAAGACCCACACATTTGCATTGTAGGAATACAAATACACTGTGTAAATTATGTACGACGGTCTGTGTTTTGCAACCGTCACGAAAGATTTTTTTTAAAATGAAAAAACTGTAGATTTTTTGTAGGTATTATTTTCTAGGGTATAGTTAGTCAACAACAACAACAAAAAGATGATCAGCAACGTGCAAAGAACGATTGAAACACACATACACTCATACATACACACAGAATACAAAAGCCACGGAAAAAATGCTGCATGAAAAAAAACCGTTATAGCTCTTAAGTAGTTAGGTTTAAAAATTTAATTGAATTTATAGTCATACACAAGAAAAAACAACAACATTGAATTGAAAAGCTAAATTGAGTTTTTTTTTTGTGTTCAAGATCATATAGCAAAATGAAGAAATAAAACCACAAAACCAAACAAAAATCATTTTAAAAGCAAAATATATATTTTTGATAACCGTTCAGCGAGCTACATATACTTCGTAAGATCGGAAAAGTCTGCAGCGTGCGTGGCTGGATGTGGATGTGGTGGGATGGTGGTGCGGTGTTTGCGCTAAACTGAAAGCAATTGCATCGTGTGTCTAGCCTTTTATTATTATATATTTTTCAATGTTTTTATTGTTTAGAAATATCTATAATTATTATATCTGAATAGTACTGCCAAAATGTTTTTGAAGAATATTACACAGAATCTAATATTTGAAGTGTTAAAGACTGATTGAGAGTGTAGTTGCGTGTAAACAAATCCTTTAAGGCACCATACATTTTTTCTCCATTGACCACACATCGTCGAACAATAACACATCCAATGTACTTTGGCTTGCATCTCATCGCGTAACAATTTTATTCTACAAGCGCAAAAGATTTAGATCACAACAAAAACACAGTGTTAAAATAAAAACTATTTATTATTAATTAATTTTAAAATTGTTAGAAATCGTCATCGAGACAAAACGAGACGTCAAAGCTAAAATTGAAAAATGAGCACGCACCCAAGAGCAGACATACTGCATAAGTCGTATATGGAAGTTAGCAAGTAGCTGTTGTAATTATATATATAATATAACGTGTTCGTTTCTCAATTCTATATGTAAGTCTGTCGACAGATAGATTCAAAATGTTTTAATGGTTTTATTGATTGCTTTTTTGTAAATTTTAAGGCAGAACAGAATAGAAATAAAAAACAAAACAAACAAAGAAATTGAAAAAAAAATTTGAAGTACTAGTAGAACTTCAAAAATTGTGTTGGTGAAATAAAATGTATTTGTCCACAAAAAATACCGTTTTTCTTTGTGTTGAATGGCATATTGCACCTAAAACTAAACTAAAAAGCAGTACAAAAAATTCGGACAAAAAAAAAATAATTCATGTTTACAAAAACGATAAAAAGACATACTTATATTTGTATTTATGTGTTAACAATTTACAAGGGCACCTTCAAAGGCTGCCATCATAATCTTCTGGTTCATGTCGATCCAGTCATAGCTATATCCTTTCTTTTGGATTTTTGCTCTCCTCCGTAGTTCGGCTAGTTTGGTATAACTTGTTTATCCTGCTATCCACTGCCATATGGAGATGCCTTCACATCCTTAAGGATACGCTATTGTTTTTCCTTCAATCACAGTCTCTTGTCTTGGCTGGCATCACTTAAAAGAAACATTGGTATACATTTTTCACTAAGTTGGCCAATAAGTACTAATCGGGCAGTTAATCTCACGCTAGAAATTTCATTGGTAAGGCCGATTATAATATTTGGACTGTTTTTGTTTTATTTAGGTTTGAAGAAATTATAAAGAACATTTTTGAATGTGCGCAATTTATTGAGATATCAGCGATGATCGTTGATGATCAAACTACTTTTGTTGAATGTTTCTGTAGGTGGGTTGTTATTGTTAAGGTCAAATGATAATGTTTTTTTGTTTTTTTTTAGTATATGGTTACTCTCAGGAATACAGTGGTACGGTAATATATATTATATATCCACTGTAAGGATTAATAGTAACTGAAAGCTCGTTACCACCTTAGGGTAAGTCCATTTATTTTTTACTTGTTTTTTAAAAGTATAAAAAACAAGTAAAATATTAGCTAAAAATATTTTTATTATATTTTTTGTGGGATTGAACATTTTTAGCAAAATAATTCTGCAATTACTGTTCTCCAGTGCGTTAATTTTGCATAAAAATCTCAGGCGGACTGTGACTTATTATCAGGTTTTTTTGTGGCATTAAGTCTCTTGAGAATAAGACACAGTCAGCCTATGCATTATCGCCAGGATTTTTTTCTGGCGGTAATTCATTTGAGAATAAGTCACAGTCTGCCTGTGCATTACTGTTACGATCTTAGTGGCGTTAAGTCTCTTGAGAATAAGTCACATGCCAGTTGTGACTTATCGCCACAATTTTTTTCGTGGCGTTAAGTGACTTAAGAATAATGCACAGCACGAGTACGAGCCATAGAGGTATTTCACTCACTAACACATACACGCAGCTGACAATCGTGACGTCTTGAATTTTGTTTGAAAAATCGGCGAATCATAACCTAACAAATTATCGAACTGTCAAAATATTGCATTAGTGTGCGAGTGAGCCGTGTACGCATTGTGTACTAAAAATTTGATAAAATACCTCTATTATCATGTTTTAAATCGAGTACTAATTGCATTTTAAAACATACGTAATGTCAAAATGAATAGCTTTGATATTTTTCATAAAAATTTAGTCAATAAGGAAGAAAGAAATGAATGAAGAAGCGGCAAAAGCGATTAATGCGCCGCGCCGAACCAAAGAAAACAGAAGCGGCCAGCGACGACAACAAAGAAAATAGGAGATAAAATATACTTCAACGATGAACAACCCTTGCTGATACAAGCAATTTAAGCAGCCATGCGCTGACGAAACAATGGTCACCAACGAATAGCTAAATATAATATGTACCAATGTTATTTTATTTAAATAAAAATATCCACTGTAAACCCTATTTGTTTATTCATTTGATTCCCTGCAGCAGTCATTTCATAAATATATAATTTATATAAATATCTTCTTTTTCATCATTATGGGCAACTCTTGTCTTTTACATACTAAGCGTATATCATCTGTATTGAACTGAAAGCGCCTTATCTACAGTTTTTGGAAGATATTTTTTGGAATAAAGGAAATAGATATTATTTTTAGTTGGAAATGAGCGGCTCGATCGAATCGTCGAGCGTCGAGCCTAATATTAGCGATGGATTTTGTTCTAACCACTCTTGGCCGTTTATTTACCATTGCAGAGTTCTTCAAGAAATCGGGCATATTGGCCCAATAGCCTTCGTGCTAAACCTGTCTTTTTCTGACAGTTTCCTTTTCCATCATCACCCACATTACTATTATATTCACAAAAATAAAATAAATAAAATGATAAAATAAGTGAAAATTGCAAAAATCGATTTAAAACGTACGTAAAGCCTACGAGAACCGTGTTTTAAGGCCGATTTCTTCACTATCATTCCTGGGAAATTGTGTTTTAAACTGCAATTCGACAGCAATAGTGACAGTTTTCAACTTGCCGATTATGACCCTTTATTAATCTGATTAAACGGAAATTTTAGCACGGGCGATACGATCGGCTGCCATATATTATATTAGCGCCTCCCAACGAACGAAATTTCCTTCCAAAAAGGGCAACAGTCATAAGAACCACAAATAATAACAAACAATGTATTCGTTTTAAATTTTATATAAAATATTTATTATAAAAAACTCTATACATATTTTATTGTATTTTAACAGCAGAAATGTTTTGTTGCCTTCATCCCATCGGAAATGGCACTTTCTGGAGTCATCCTTAGTCACACCAAACGCCAGATCGAGATCGCTGACATGCGAGGCGAACGTCAGGCGATCGACGTTTTTGAATGCTCTACCAAATTGTAGTAAGGTTTTTGACAGGCTTTCTCCCGGCTCCCGCTGCTGGCAGATCATGGATCAAAAATCAAATAAATGTTTTTTTTTTCAATTTTGTTTACAATTTTAATGACGCACAACATCACTGAATGAAAAAAAAATTACGACTGACATATAAAGCAAAGAATGAAGAATCGAAAATTTGTCAAAACGCCAAGTTGAGATCAAAAAT
This sequence comes from Bolitophila cinerea, assembly GCA_010015015.2. Lineage (NCBI taxonomy): Eukaryota > Metazoa > Arthropoda > Insecta > Diptera > Mycetophilidae > Bolitophila > Bolitophila cinerea. The sequence goes on from JAAAKO020016769.1 coordinate 27,077, forward strand.
CTCCTTCAACTTGTGCTTTTTTCGGAAGTTGAGAAATCGGGAAGTTGATATAAAGCAGCAGTTGTCAACTTCCCGAAATCGAGAGTTGACTACTCAACTTTGACTGAAGAAAATAAATTCGGAAAGTTGAAAATAAAATCCCCAAGTTGAAAGTCAAAATAAATATTAAAAACCAATTAAAAAAATAAAACCAGTGAAAGTAAAACGAGTGAAAAATACGGCAGTTAATTAATTTTCTTTCAACTTTGAGCGTCTTTAACCTAATCTAGATGTTATTTAGATATATTTTTAAGTTCTTGGAAAATAAATGCGCATATTTTTTGCTAATCCATACATCATATTATATGTAGTATGAAGATAGATGGTAACCCTAGTTAGTAACCCTTGGCGTTGTTTTTATTTATTTGTATAGTTTATCTTTAATCTTCATACTTCATCTGCAATGTTCCTTGCTTTTGCAGTCAGCCGATGAGCTGCAACTATATTCAAGCATGTTCGGGAAATATATTTGCAAACTTTTATAGTGATCTAAAAAACAAAAAGAGAAATAATTTCAACACTTTTTATTAGGTACTTTAATATATTTTAAACTACATTGTATGAAGGATAAAACATTAATAAATATTTAAAATGTAGTTGTATGTGTTTGTCTAGTAGTGGAAGTGATGGTTTGGCTGGAACCGTTCCATTTGCGCCATCTACAATAACAAAGTATCGTTTTGTTAATAGTATATATTTAAAATACGTTTTCGTTTCACCTATAGAGGCATTAAAATTATACTAAACTATTGACAAATAAAATGGGCCTTTCGAGTGATTCCTCTAGAGTCTAGAGTGCTGCCCATTCTAGGGTTCCTTTTATAAAGATCTTTATTCTGTTTTGAAGGACGTTTTTTGTAAAAGGTTTTTATTAATAAAAACAAGGACGAAAAAGGACGCAAACGTAGAAAAGTAACTAACGCCATTTTTTCTTCACTATACTAATTTAGTTGATTTTTTGGCGGAAATGCCTGATTTATCTATATTTTCGTGATGGTTAAAGATATTTTAATTTGTTTTTAATTGGAATGCATTGATGATTTAGAATGGAAAAGACTTATATTCTATAAAAAAAATTTTGGATTATTAAATATTCTCAATAATTCAATATTTGTATTGTGTTTTTTTATGTGTATTTAGTCTCCTCTAAAATAAATGAAGTAATAGAAATAAATGTGGCATTTTTTCTGATACTTTATCCAAATTTCTACTAAATGACCATCTAATTTGGTCAAATGACCATCAATACTATATACATCTTTTTGACTTTCCGCTAGTGAGACTCTTCCTTTTTACCAGAACCTTCGTCAGCAGCAGCCGCTTTTAACTCCTCCGAATTTCTACACGAAATTAACCTTTTTTTAAAACATAATTACTGAACATCAGGTAAAATATAAAATCATAATTGCTTCACACATAGCTCACGTAAATTTATATACACACAGGAAAACGTAGATACACAGAAGGATTTTTGATTGATTTCACTAATTGTAGGAAATGCAATCAAATGAGTGTTTTTATATAGCATTTGTAACGTCATAGAGAGATATAACTGATTTAGCGGTATAAAAAATTCTGGCCATATTTTTTTTGGTATAAACATTTTTACTTGTTTGAATCTCCTCAATTGCCTTCAGATAACAATAAGTATCTAAAAGTAATTGAAAGACACCAACAATCTATATATATTATAAAAAAAATATTGGTTAATATTGGTTTTATTAATAAATAAGGCCTTTTAAATTCATTAATAAGTACCTTGTAATGTTCCTCTTCTTTAATTCAATGAAGTAATTCTAAAAAATAACTCTATTTCAATTTCCACTTTTGTTAAACAAGTTTTTTTCGGTTGTTGCAAACAATAAGTATTTATATTATTTTGGATTTCGAAATACATTTTTTTGTGTGAAACAACTTGAGGAAACTTTTGACATAAACAAGCAAACATTTGACATTCAAAATACAATTTAAGATTTTTCAGCTGTCACTTAACAAACCAAAAGGTCTAACAAGAAGTCTCAGAATTAGATTCATTAAAAGAATTACGACACACAGTTAAATTAAAGAAGTTTACAGAGAATGCTAGTAATAATTGTATATGAAGTATTTGACATTATACAAATGTGGCTGCCGTTTCGTATTCACCCACAGTATGATTGTGTGAGTGTATTCAATTTATATAGGATTATCATCTATATTAAAATGAAAACACATACATGAGCAAATGTACACGGGTCTCCTGTCAAAAAACTACTTCATCGGTTTGTTCGTGGAATGTACACTACAAAGGATTGCTACTTTTTAATCTGATGAGAGTGAAACACAAATAACATTAAAATAATCGAACAGTTCAGAAATACATTCGATACACCAAAAATACTGTGATGTAGTCTTAAGTAAATAAATCCAAAATAATTGTAGTGCCTCAAACTGAGCCAGTGAGAGGTTCTAAAATTGAACAAGTACCTTTTTATTATCAATTGTTTCACCGTTGGCTTCATCACAAACAGCATGAAAATCACAGGACCCTGCAATGCATTACAAACGTCTGAATAGTAAAACACTTTATAATTATAGATCCAAGAAATTGCATCTATGGTCCACGTTACGCCCATTACTAAAAAAAGACTAAAACAAAGCACGAATCTGGAAGAACGACATCATCGTTATTGTTATTTATATTATTATGTATATATACCATCAAAAATCGTTTAATACAAACTTTTCTATTTCGTTCTTCATGTGTGTGCTATCCCGTATTTGTTGTGATGTTTTTCGAATTTTCGAAGCGGTAGAACCGAAGAATAATAAATTAATGCATAATATAAGGATGAATGGTAGATATAGGTACAGGCATACAGTCAGTGGGTTTTCTATGTGAAACATAAAATTAAACTAATTTATGCACCAAAAAAATAAAATATAGTCATACTTTTCAAGAAACACATCTCATCGCCAATGCCGGGTTTATAAGAAGGTGATACTACATTTGAATTTTCTATAAACGCGCTCACGCTCACTATAAATAACGGAAGTCCCCACGCGTAAAACAAATATACCAAAAACGTTTTTTTATCGCCTGAAGTAGTGTTTGTAGAGTACGCACTGGAATAATTTCGTTATTATGAGTATATTTTTGTTAAATTTAACGGAATTAAAATAATAATAAAAAGTTAAATAAATTGTATAATCGAGGAAAATAATATACCTGAATTTCCACCACACATCAAAGCTGATGACATTTAACCAGAAAAATACGCCTAAGAATCCAAAGTAGATGGCATAGCCGAGTGGCGCACAAAAGAATATATCTTTGCCACCGCTCAGGTGAACGATGATGGAGAGTACCGTGTAACCAAATGCAAGACTAATGAGACAGCACATTAGGGACTTTCCTTGTAAATTTCGCAGTTCCGGCAGTATTGCGTACACCATAAACGTGGCCACTAGAAAGGGCACCGATATCAACATACCTGCATTATAGATTTAGAAAAGTTAGAATTTTGATTTATTATTGTCCATCTAAAAATATATATATATGTTATTGTACGTTTATTATTAATAGGTTATATACATTATATATTAAATTATTTGTATAATGTTTATGTTGTATCTTTGTAAGTCTATAACGACAAAACAGAAGTTGATTGAAAATTAAAATATACATTTTTGACTCGCTGATGCGAACAATTATGCTTATTTTTTCAATAACTGTAAGAGGCTAGGTCTGTACTTATTCGGAATTAGGTTTTTGAACTTGACATTGGTATACCCAGAATTAGCTTTAACACGATTACACATTGTCAATAACTATTTGTCATTAGGTTTTCTATTAGCTATTTTTTTTAATGTTTTATCTCAAAAAAATGTAATTAAATAAATTAAAAACAATTTTGGTAATCTTTTACTTGTTTATTGATACTATTTTGCTTTTTTTGTTTTTCATAAAAACAAGCATAATATAATACTAAGAAGCAAGTGAAAAATATACAATCCATTCCTTTCTTAAATACAATTCTTAAGGCGCGGTTGCACGCATTTTCTATTGTTTTTAATAAATTTAAAAAAATATTTTTATTTTTAATTTGAACGGTGGAACAGTTTTTGCGAAAATATATCACAATTGCAATTCCAGCGGGGTAATTCCGCTTTTGCAGTTCCATCAGTGTATTTATGTCAGAAAAGATAATCTAAAAAAACACATAGAAAACACTTGTTCTTAAATATTCTGTTTTTATAAAATCTAATGACAACAAAGTAAAGTTTTTTTTTATCCAGATAAAGCTAATTCCGAATATGTAAATAATTTATTCCTGACACCGAATACTATTGAAATATTGCCTGATTTCTTCGCCAGAGTTAACGAGTGGTTAAATATAACTTAAAATTAACCCAAGTTCAATTCGAGAATTGGCTTTTTTAAATAATAAATACATTATAACCGAGTGTTAAATTCGAATGGTCGTTTGATATCCAGTTAAACGCTGACGGATGATACGGTTTTCGCGATTACATGAGATTACCATACAAAATTTAGCTGTGATAACGAAAGGATTAGGAAAACTGTTAAAATTTAGCTCAAGTAGTACGCTGTTCAAGATTACGTAAAGATTATTGCATCGGCGCATTTCCAAAAGTATACACTCACAATTCCACTAAAAATAATGATCATCACATTATTTCACCGTGAAATCGAGACATTTCTCTTGTTTTTCGTTTGTTTTTGGTTAAATTAAAAATAAATATCAGACGTATTCAAAATAATTTGAATTCGACAACTTTATTGCGGATTATAAAGACTACGTAGACATCGAAGACGAGATCAAGGATGACTGACGATGATGTCGATGGCTTTGGTGCTTTCGGTGGAGCGGTTTGTGGTGCTTTTAGTTGCGATCCGTCTGTCCGTGTCGCTTTCGATATGCTTTTGGGTTTGCGGCTGTTTCGGCGCCCACACTTCTGCGCGAACATTTTGGGCGAGTAGCATTTCGGCGCGCACATTTCGGCGCCCACACTTCGGCGCCCACACTTCGGCGCGCACATTTTGGCGTGTACTTTTCGGCGCGCTCATTTCGGCGCTCACACTTCGGCGCGAGCATGCGTCAGTGAGCCATGTGATAGTTTTTCTGGGATAGTATACAAAATCTATAAAAAGAAAGATTCTGGAAAGTAGAATAGTACTCTACGACACAACCTTCTTATGGAAGTAAACGTGATGCCTGGGCATCACATTTTTGCTTTACAATAACAACCATATAAAAAGGCGGATTATGGGAAGGAAAATAGTACTCTATGACCACAAAAATCTTAAGCCATC
>JAAAKO020016770.1:0-16035 GCA_010015015.2 Bolitophila cinerea
TCTTTTAGACAGTCTTTTAGACAGTCTTTTAGACAGTCTTTTAGACAGTCTTTTAGACAGTCTTTTAGAAAGTTTTTAGCCAGTATTTTAAAAAGTATTTTAAAAAGTCTTTTAGACAGTCTTGTAGCCAGTCTTTTAAACAGTATTTTAGACAGTATTTTAGACAGTCTTTTAGACAGTTTTTTAGACAGTCTTTTAGACAGTTTTTTAGACAGTCTTTTAGCCAGTCTTTTAAACAGTATTTTAGACAGTCTTTTAGACAGTTTTTAGACAGATTTTAGACAGTCTTTTAGACAGTTTTTTAGACAGTCTTTTAGACAGTTTTTAGACAGTCTTTTAGACAGTCCCCCAGACAGATTGGACTCGTTTAGGTGACGATTAGTGGAAAACTTAATAAGTATTCTTCTAGAGATACTGGTCAACTCTAGTCGTATTTTTGGCACTGGCGTTGTGGACATTTCCTTTCCCTAGACCTAATCTACGGTGTCTCTATATCGTGCCTATGGATTGTATTCTATTTTTTTTACAGAAAACATGGACAGGCTTTTGATCTCTTAAAAACAGTCTCTAGCAAAAGATCCGAAAGAACGATGTGACTAAGGGCGGGTCGGCAGCAACTGCTGACCCAAACTTGGCTGCAGACACAAGCCGGGGAAGCAGGGAAACCAGTGGAGGCTAAAACGTCTGCAGGACTTGGAGTGAGTGGTTTAGCCAAGACCGATAAAATGGATGGTGAAGCCACACACGGGAGGAAAGCAGGTCACTGGGCAAACTCAACCGGCCACTGTGACGATTGCAAATCCGAAAGAACCAGGTGGAAGGGAGCAAGCGGATGATGGGGCTACTCCGACGGAGTGTGTAATGGTAAGAGATATACCAACCAGATTTTTGGGTGTGGTTAAGTCGTCCAATCCAGAAGTGGCTTGTGTCACTAGACGTTTTGCTAGTAAAGGTAGGGGACAACTCAAAAATGCTGTAGTATACTGCAGGGGCAGAGTCAGTTAAGGCTCTAAAGAGTGCTCTGCTACGTGAAAGGTGGAGGATGAGAGATCTGGAGGCGAACACTGAGACGCGAGTGCCCCAACAGACACAAAAACCGCTGCAATTAAACGGCAACGATCTGACGAAAGTCCGATAGACAGGCGGATCTGAGCGTTGTTGTGGTCAAAAGTAACCCGATTAACTTAATGATTTCCGTGAAACAGCTGGCGGAGCTTCTGCAACTAAAGAAGTCTGTTGTATCGAACGGCTAAGTTCGACCAGAAATGCTAAGTTCCAAACTCCTGCAAGGCCATATTTCTATGTGTCTTGCAGAAACATGGATACAAGAAGGTGGCTTGAGACAAACGTGCCAATGTGGAAGGATGTTTGGAATGGAGCTGACCTGAAGGTAATCGATGTGGACGAGGTTCCTTCGGACAAAAGGATGGGAGTTATCATTCCGGGTAAGGATCTGAAAGGTAACGAGGACATCCTGGTACTGTTCGGTTTCCAAAACCTGCTGCTTGACCTCTCCTCTTGGTCTGTTATCAAGAGGGTAAATGTAGCGGGTGATACCAACAAAATTACCAAAACGGGCTGCGTCAGGGATCTTCCTAGTGATCCGAGAATAAACGACGCGTCAAGCCCTGGAGGCTGACAAGAATATGAGTGCCAGCTATGGCTTCACCCAAATCTTCTTTCGGCCATGGGTCCATGGACTGCGGCGTGGATGAGATGTCTGAATTAGCCGCAAACTTAGAGGATACTCTGCTAAAGGGGTCCGACGAAGAGGTGGAAGTAGTTTTATAGGTGGATGGCAGATTTCCTCAGTTGTCCATTATTTAAAAAAATAAAGAAATATCAATATTTCCGAACAAAAAAGGAGATTCTAGAAAACGGGATTTAAGAAACAAGATTTTCGAAAACGGTTTCAAAGAAAACGAGATTTTAGAAAACGGAATTTAAGAAAACGGGATTTTAGAAAAACGTGATTTTAGAAAAACCGTATTTTAACGGAGTTTTGAAAAGAAAAATTCGTAGTAAACCCATAACCATACAAAAAAAATTAATCCTGAAAAATATAATATTTTTTTATATCTCAATTATCAATAACACGTATTATAATATAAAAGTATTCCATTGTTTTTTATTATAATTCCTTTATTTATATAATGTACAATAACAATAAAAATACAAATCTGACTAATATTTGAGACGCATTGGAATGCCTGCGTACTGGAGAGAGAGAAATACACTTGAATACATATTACACATATATATATAAATATGTATGCAAGAATATGGACTTCGAGAACGATTGAGCACACACACCTGTATATACGCAAGAAACACAGAGCACACACTAGCCACTCATCCACTCAACCACTCTTATAAGATCACTAATACGAGTTACGAGTAAAATCAGTAATCGGTTGATAGAGAGATAATGTAGCCATTTATATGAGCGACTATAATACTGTGACTAAATTATAGCTTAGTGTTGAGAATCCAGCACAAGAGAGATCGATCCGAAAGGTTTGAGGATTTCGTAAATTTAATTCTATTATGTGGTTTTTATTGTCGATACATACCCGAACAACAATGATTTTCGGATTCAACTGAAATCCAGTTCTAAAGTAGTAGGAACTCGGATTTGCCCTACTCTATTATAGCTCGATTCTTTATACATAATATATCAAAACCGCTGGCTAGACAGGCTCGGATAGAAATCTGGAAATCGATACTAAAATAGAGCTGTTATAGAGTTATATGCGAGACAGAAAAATAGTTCGAATCCAGCTCGGAAACAGTTCTATAATTATTAAAATATATCAGTAAAATTAACTCTAAAGCAGTTCGAATAGAGCCCTAAAATAGTGCTGGTATACAGTTATATCCGAGAAGGCCAAACTAGTTCAAATCCAGCTCGGAAACTGTTCTATAATATCTAAAATATATCAGTAAAATTAACCATAAAACAGTTCGAATATAGCTCTAAAATAGAGCTGGTTTTCAGTTACATCCGAGAAGGCAAAAATAGTTCGAATCCAGCTCGGTTCTATAATAACTAAAATATATCAGCAAAATTAACTCTAAAGCAGTTCGAATAGAGCTGGTATACAGTTACATCCGAGAAGGCAAAACTAGTTCAAATCCAGCTCGGAAAGAGTTCTATAATAACTAAAATATATCAGCAAAATTAACTGTAAAGCAGTTCGAATAGGGCTCTAAAATAGAGCTGGTATACAGTTATATCCGAGAAGGCAAAACTAATTCGAATCCAGCTCGAAAACAGTTCTATAATAACAAAAATTTCAGCTAAATTAACTCTAAAACAGTTCGATAAGAACTCGAAAAAAGTAATATATTTCTCGTTCAATTATAATACGCTTTTCGCTAAAACAAGAAATAATCTTTTGAGCTTTGCCCCCAAACAAAGTACATTTTTGCCCACTTTTCTGTGCCTTATGACTTTGTTGTTGTCAACAATATACTTCAAATCGCAAGCCAGCCAAATGATATCCTAAATTGGTACACTAAAACAAAAAACAGATAATAAAAAACGAATATTTTAGATGGCATCGCTTATATGGCGGTATTTTGCTAAAGAGAGTGCAGACCCCCAAACGGAATGACGACGTGGAATGCGCTCCTCGCTGCGCGAGCACGTCTATCTTATCTTGCAAATACAACCAATAAATTTGTGGATAGCTGCAATAATATATATAACATATACGTATAATTCAAATACGAGTATTATATATATCGAAGTGGAAATATAGAACAATCAGCTCGGGTGCAGCTGGTCGGGCTGCCCCTCCGCGTGGGATAATCGTCATATGGCTCCAAAATACTCATAGGTTTAGTAACCTTCCTGAGAACTCATCATGCCCACTTATAACAACGATGAGTCAGTTATCAATCGAGAATTTATGGCATTATAAATTTCCAATCGTATAATCAACATTTTGGTTTATCAAAATGTCTTGTGTAACTATTTTACTACATGGTGTTTTATTATAAATTTGCCTAACAATATGCAACCGGCAAGACAGTGAAAAGCTGTGATATTTGATATCAAAATATATTTAGAGTTTGACTACATGTATGCAAAGTTCGCAGTTTCGAAATTAAACCAATGCATTGCCTTCTATTGGTAGCAATTGATCGCGTATAGAAAAGACCTTACAAGTGTGAAATTCTCATTCAACTAAATAGAAGATAGCTCATTCAAGAAGACCCACTAAGCTAATTCATAAAATAAATTTTTTTATTTTAAATATGTCTTTTATTTAAATGAAATTTTCTTCAAAGCATTATTTTTAAAGGCTAAAATATATCAAAAATATATGAGAGAAAGAGAGAGAGAAAGAGAGAGAGAAAGAAAGAGACAGAGAGAGAGAGAGAGAGAGAGAAATTTTTGTAAACCCGGCCATAATTGTGAATGGCTTCCAATTTAGCTTCCACCAAAAAAATCAAAATTGTCCACAAAATAATTGAAAATCCAAAAATCCAAAAAAAATTGAATCGATAATCATGACTAAACGGAGGTTTTGTTATAATAAGCAGTTTTGTTTTATTTCATTATCGATCAAAAGTCAGCAGAGGTAAAGCGAGGGAAAGAGAGCATGAGAGAATGAGAGAAAGAAAATAAAAAGTAAGATAAATAGAAAGAGAATAAGAGATTGAGAGAAAGAAAAATGAGAGAAAAAGCGAAAATGAGAAAGAAGCAAAGGGAGAAATATAGAAAGAGAGAATAACGGAAAAGAAGAAATAGAAAAATGAAGAAAGAGAGAAAGGAAGACAGAGAGAAAGAAAGAAATATAGCAGCACATATAATATTTTTAGTACTGGCTGGTTTGCACATGAGCTGAGAACCACTCATTGGATTTTGAATTAAGAATATCTGCATTTAATTCAGAATTTTACGGATGAATGTATTCAGCAACCGTTGTAAATCCGTCAAAAACTACATTTCGGCAGCATAAGAAAATTTGGTATTTCCAGCTCAAGGTCTTCTGTCTGGGGTCATTCGGCGTTCCACACGGTTGATTGAACTTCGCCCGGTGCATTTGTTGCAACGAAGATTGCATCAAGATTTTTTTTAAATGTTGAAACGCTGCTTGAAATACTATTCTGTAACGAGGATTTTCGTCTGGTCCGTTTGGTCAACAGAAATAATAAACGTGAACCGTCACCCGATTTCCAAATATCTGTAGTTTCTTCAGGTTCGGTTGCTGTCCGGACCAGATCTCTTCGGTTTTCTTGCCACTGGTTCGATTTACAGATCGATTCACAAAGTAACTGGAATGGTAGACCGCATCGGCCTTAAGTTCGTTGCTGAGTTTCGCATCTGCCAAAATGCATCGAGCCCGTTCAACGATAGTCCGGTTCATTCTCTCGTCCACACCGTTTAATTGTGGCGTGTATGGCGGTGTTTTCTCATGTACGATCCCAGCATCCGTGCATATTTTCGTCATGGCCTTGTTAACGAATTCTGTGCCGTTATCGGTTCGAATGCGCTTCACATCACTGAGCGCCCGGTCTGTTTTCCCGCCAATTGTTTGAATGAGCGGAAGACTTCCACGACCGCTGACTTCTGGACCGAGAATGACAAGAATACTTTTCGTGAGAAATCGTCAATAATACTTACGAAATATCGCGCTCCGCCGAGTGATTTCGTTGACATCGGTCCGCACACGTCCATGTGCAGCAGGTCCAGCGTGCCTTCAGTCTTGATCACGGCATCCGATTTGTTGAATGCTTTGCGTGACTGCTTGCCTTCAGCGCAGCTCACACAACTGTTCAACATTTCCTTTGTGCCCTTGAAATCGATCCCTTCGCCAGCTGATTTCAATTTGCACATTCCGTCGTATCCTAGATGGCCCAATCGTCGATGCCAATCGACGATGTTTACGTCTTTTACCAGCATGCATTGAATCTGCTCTGCTTCGATTTTGTAGACACCATTGCGCGTCTTTGCTTTGACGAGCAGCTCTTTATTTTGATTGAAGACACTGCAGCCATCCGAATCAAATGTGATGATGTTGCCAGATTTTATGATTTCGCCGACCGATAGCAAATTTGCGCCAAGTCCAGGCACGTACAGTACATTACGGATTGCTATTTCGGCGCCATCAATTTTTACATAGGCGGTTCCGCTGCCTGCGACTTTCAACCGCCCATTGTTTGCGATCGAAATTTCCTGACCATTGGATGCTGTAAAGTCTGCCAATATCTCACGGCGTGGGCTGAGGTGTCGGGAGGCTCCCGAGTCGATATACCAGTCATCACAGGCCGTTGGTTCGGTCATTGCACTAAATGCGCTTGCAAATCTAGCTTGAGCCGGTTTGCCGGCGTACGAGCCCCCAACTTTCGACGATCCTCCTTCGCCGCTGCTTGTATCACTCAAAGACTGAGCCATGTACGCTTAGCTGCTTCTCAACACGTTCCATCACTGACATATATGGAAATAAGTATCTGCTCGTTCTGCGAGGCTTTAAAGTGTAGATCCATTTTCTTATTCACACATTCAGACTTTTTCTATTTTCTGAAAAAAAAAATGTAAATGAGTTAAAAAGAATTGATAAACATTTTATTACTCTCCTTTTCTTTTTCTGACCACTGAAAGAGTCTTGAATTTACAACCTCTGACGTCAGCGGTCTCAATCAAGTATGCAATGAGTATAAAATCAACTCGAGTATCAGTTATACCCATATGAGACGAATTAGTAAAAATTCTGATACCGCGGTGTCCAAATGCTGCTTGGGTAGAAGATAATTTAGAAATATTTTACATTTCACCTGTAACAGCAAATATTTATAAAACCTGCAAACTATAACCTGTGTGCCCACCTGTCTTTGGCAGGGTAACATTAAATATGTTATATATATATATATATATATATATATCACTCCCTCACACGCAAATTACAATACATAAATTTAAATTTTTCAAATATAATTTAATTTATTGTATACACTCGCTGGCGAAATTGCGTCATACATAACGCATGTAACATCAATCCGGTGAAGCCTACCTTTATGAAGCAAATGCGTACGACGAGTGAGTATAATAATGTATGTACCTGTACTAAATATGTATATATATATATATATGTATATATTGTACACATGCAATAGACCGTGATTCCACACGCTCGCTACGTATAAAATGTATATTTATATGTATATGTATGTATTTGTGTAAGTAAGGCCTACCTCTCTTTTAACTGAAACAATAACAACAAAAGTACTGTAAAAACTCGCTATCAACATTAAAACTTAATTCACTTTATTCATTTAACGTGAAAGAGTCGAAGCGTCAACAATGCTCGAAACGCACAGCAGCGCTAAAACTGCTTGAAGCACTACTACTCTGCTTAAAGTGAACAAATTCAAATCTTATATATATATATATATATATATATATAATTTAAAATTACATTGCATGTAGAGTAACGCATGTAATTAAAGCTGTTTTTGCATGCGCGCGACACATTTCGCTAAAGTGTATCTCCATCTTTTGGTGAAGAGGTAAAAAAGTGTACTATGCCGTGTGATTCATACATATATTAATCTTATATAGTTTATAGTTATCTCGCTTAGAATCGAACGTCTGTGCGTGATCAAATCGTGGATCGAATCGTGTCTCGTCTCGCTTCTATAAAGATCGAAAAGTGCGCGTCTCAAGTTTAAACTTATACTTTCCTCTCTCGATCGGCCGTATCGATTAAAAGGAAAAGTGAATTCTATTGTGATCAATTGTGAATAGTGCGCAAAATCTCCGTCAAGCCTCATTTATGAAAAATTCTAATTAAAGTGATTATTGCAAGATCAAGACACCAGCAGCGGTGCGGCGCGGGGACGGCATCATCAGGACCGGTGTTGTGAATTATTATCAAGAGACTTAATCTCAAAGCGATTGTGCATTATCGTCACCGTGTATTTTGTTATTGTTTTTTTGTTTTTCCATAATGAGACTTAACGTCAGGAAATTGAGACTTATTCTCACCAAAAATTCTGAGAATAATGCACAGGTCTACTGAAACTTATTCTCAAGAGACTTAACGCCACGAAAAATCGTGAGAGTAATGCACAGACTGACTGTGACTTATTCTTAAAAGTGACTTAACGCCACGAAAAAACCTGACAATAAGTCACAGTCCGCCTGTGCATTACTCTCACGATTTTTAGTGACAAGCCAGTTGTGACTTATCGCCACAATTTCTTTCGTGGCGTTAAGTCTCTTGAGAATAATGCAGAGCGCCATCAGGACCAGCAATGCGTTAATGTGGTGTGAATCCTGTGCGAGATTGTTTTTATTATTATTATTGCGATCATTTGCACATTGATGTAACTTGTGTTGCATATATTATAATAATATACATTTTTTTTTATTTTTTTTACAAGCATTAAAGCTTTGATGGTTGTTTTATTGTCTGTCCCTTGAGCAATATGAAATATTCGTTATGCACCGATGAGTACACACTTTTCAGACCTCTCTCTACGAGACACTTCTTTTTAACGAATTTATACATTTACTATTCGTTTTAATCACTCTCATATCTCATATCTAGCTATTCACAATATATATATACATATATTTATATTTATACAGGGTGTACACGTAAAACTGTACGGATTATGGTAATTATCTCAGACAGTTGGTCTTCTTGTTGAAATATCGTTGTGGTGAGGCCGATCTTCATGGCAGAGATTATAGAGATGGGTATTATATACATATGGAAATATGCAAAAACCAAATGCTTTTGCAGGATATTACGAAAGTGCTAGGAGGTGTTAGGAGCTCAACAGTTAATAACGCGAATATGGACTTTAAAATATTGGTTTTCAATACTACCCATTTAGCACCTTTAAAGTTCTGTAAAAAAATATATCAATAGCGGTTTTTTTAATGTATTTAATCAGAATAACAATCGAATTAGTCATAATCTCATTTTTTCATGGAATATTTCTTTAGTCATCCTTTTCTGAACATTGGGATTTATTATCAACATGATTCATGCACTTGAAACATGTCATTAAATATATTTTTGTGCCCTTCTTTCACTTGATCAGGCCTGTCCAACCCAAATAGCTCCACAGGCCATTTTTAAGCCAAGCAATTGGTTGCGGGCCGCTTGTAAAGAACAATTTTTAAATAATCGAAACTAAATAATCAAATTTGGTATTTTTTTTACCTAAATGTTAATCTACTTGAATTTTATCATCTTAATGATTTTGAGGATTTATCTGAAAGAGAAACAGGAATTAACTTTTATAAATTAATGTTTTGAAAATATAGTTTTTTACAAATATGTAAAACCATATGCAGAAACGATTTTTTAAGTTAAATTAAAAAAAGTAGTATTAATGATACGATTGGCCGAATGATACGATTGGCCGAATCACGATTGGCCGAATGATATACAATTGGCCGAATTTAAAGAAAAACAATTAAAAACCGATTTCGCCAATCGAAATTTGGCCAATCAAAATTCGTCCAATTGGATTTTGGCCAATCGTTATTCGGCCAATCGAAATTCGGCCAATCGGATTTCGGCCAGTCGAGTGCACCGGATATTTTCATATGCAAGTATTCGAGATTTGACACAGAGCTGTTTTCCGATAAAATGTGATTTAAATATTTTAGTGATCTTCTTTCGAATTTATTAGCTAATTTTGCGAATCGAAAAATTATGGGGCTTTTTATTTTGAATTAATTTAAGGGTTAAAATCAAATAATTTAATTGTGCCCAAAATATATATATTTTTTACAATTAATAAATGTTTGTAACCATAAATTATTTTTTTTGAAAAATGCTGTTAGAAAATTATGGGATTGTAAAAAAGCCACTTCGAAATAAACTACGAATAACGTTAAAAAAGAAAAACCTAATATCCTAAAAAACTTTTTTTAACAAATCATTTTGTAGGGTTTTTTTACCAAAAAAAATTTAATTTAACATCCAAAATATCTTTTAAAGAAAAACCACTTTACTAGAACATAAAAAAAACAAAAAATTTATACTCGGATTCGAACTTGAGGACCCTGCCGTATAACGACCTAGACCATGACCATTTCGCCACAACTACTAAATATTAACTCGGTAAATCTTACATTTAGCGTCTCCTCCATTTTTTTAGTGATCTAGTGGAGTTTGTTAGCATTACAAAGTGAAAATTTTGTTTCACTGCAAAATAATCTATAAATAAGGGATAGGAGGGGTTCTAAGTAAAAGTCGCGCCTTCAAACATTTTTTTGTGGAAATGTGTTTCCGAAAATATTTTAATTACCGATAGTAAGTGTGGCGGCTTTCCCGTTATTTTTAATATTATAGTTTTTTGATAATATTATACAATCTTAAAAATGCAAGCAAATCAAGACCGAAAGACTTAATAACAAAATGTAAAGTAAATTTTATCATTGGAATTTTATTCCATCATGTAATACTTTAACTATGATTTTGTAAGTACTATAAAGTAAAATTAGAATGTGAATTTATCATTTAATTTTATCTACTTTATTTTTTTTGTTAGTATTGTATATTATCAAAAGACAAGTAAAAAAGGCTATCAAAAAACATTTTTGTGTTTCATTTAAAAATACATAAAAATAAACAGAAACACTATACCCAGCTTTCTAAAATCTCAAAAGTTCCCTAACATATCATTTATTCCAATTTCTTATCAAAATTTGAAACTTTCAATAAAGATTACTTACTTTTTGCCCCATTTCTCCGTAAATGTATTTGAAGTGTTTTAAAGCAAAATAATGTGAGATTTTCATGTCATAGTGTAAAATACCAAATTGATGTGTATATATATCCAATATAATGAGATTCCTATCTAGCACCCATGTATAACTGAACGGGTTTGAGAGCGGACTGAGATATTTTTTCTTTACTATCAGTTGCCAACTGATAATGTTCTTGTAATTTTTTGGTGAATTTATACTGTACTTTCTTGCCAAGGGAACAACACCGCTACTGATTCATAGAAAAATCGAAATTGTTCCTTGATGAGTGATCTCTGTGTCATTAACTAGTTGAATATGGGGGAGGCATATTGGGCCCGAATGACGAGACCGGCATGCCGACTTTCTCAATGTGGTCAATCTGCCGACTTGTTCTTTAAATAATTCGAATTTAATTAACAAATAGCCCCGTAATTAAAATATTAAAAATTTAGCTATTTTAGGAGTAGATAACTCATGTAAAAAAAAAAATCCGAGAATCGCTAAAATTTATAAAATTTACAGAGGAATTTCTTCTTTGATTTTAGAACTGAGTTAGAACTATTGTTGTAATTTATTTTATTTTTTTTAAATATTATTTTAATTATTATTTTAATTTATACATACATTTTACTTACCAGTTTTGCTTCTAAAGCAAGTGATTTTTTTTTCATTGTAACTATCGTTTACACTGCGTGTTGCAATGATGACAATGAGACTGCAATATCCATTGACAGACAATTGACATCCGTTTATACTATTATTTGCACTGTCATTGACAACATATTCCACGTTCTTGCAATTGTCTAAATCTAGCCTAATCTAAATCTAAATGAATGGGAAAAGCAAAACAAACTTCAATCTTTTTCTAGGAAATGTATTAATTATTGGTATAGATAATACTACTTAAATTAATAGTAATTGTATTGTATCCTAAATTTACTTGTGTAGTAGAGAACCTAAAGAATGAACTCGGGTAGAATCACGTAGCTTGTTTTTTTTTATTTTTAATTGGCTGCTTTAACGTATTTTTTTACGTGCTAAAATTATGTAACAAGAGAAAAAAAAATTTAAACAGACGAAAACGAGCTACATGATCGATGATCGATTAAAATTGTTTTTTATAATGATGAATTATAATTATTATCAAGTATTTGCATAAGTTCTGCAACCCATCAATTCGGATGTCTTTTGTAAAGAGATGGATAACCAGTTGTCGCCTTTTACGAATGGGTGGAATTTTACAATTCTTTTTAATAATTAAAAAAAAACTGTTATTTACACTGAGCAGTTAAATAGAAACACCATGCGAGATAAAAGTAATCCCTATTACACTTAATGATTAGTTCTATCCACTTAGCTTGGTGTCAAAAAAAAATATTTAAAAGAGTGCAAACAATCCAGAGTGTTAACAATCCAATTAAATTGAAGCTTCTACTACTTTATTAATAACAATTTTTATACATAAAATACAAATATTTAATATACTATAACAAACAACAAGTAATAATATTATAAAAAACACAAATTCGTAACATATAAATGAGTTCGTTTTAAGACAATAGACAATGTAACAGGTGAGAATATATACACACTGTTTATTATCTTGTGTTGATTATTATAACCGTAAAACAAGTTTGCATAACATAAAAATATATCTACAAATAATATAGCTTTATATAAAAAAATATATTACCTATATACGGGTACAAATATTTTCAACTTTGGAATTGGAAATTAAAATGTATGCACTTCCTAAACCGAATTCCATGTACTTGTACTGTGTTCTCATATAAATGCGAAACAGCAATTGGGAAATATTATTATTAAGTACTGTTATGTATGTTTAGTTTGTTGTGTTAACCTAGTATAGTGCTTCGTTTGTGAAAGGATATTGATATTGGAAAATATCATGAAAACGGATTGATTTGTTGGACAGGAGCAACGTTTTATAACTTATCTTCTAAAAATAGTTTTTCTCTATGAGTCTATACTCAAATTGTATTTAATTGCATTGCTAAATAATATAAAAATGTTAAAGTAATCGAATTTATCCAAACACTCAATTAACAAGGGATCAACGGAGAACTAGCTCCTTCATCGCGATGCTATCACACAGTTTAAAGATCTGGTAGATACTAATCCATCCCCAGAAAAATATTTTCACTGTTCAGTCTTAATTATTTGAAACGAATGTTCATCATGAATTTCATTGAAAAATTGATATGGTATGATTTTCATTGATATCTATTTATTTCTGAACCTAAATTGAAGTGGAATCAATTTTATTAAAACGTATAGAAAAAGTCATATTTGGATTGATAAAGATGTCACTTATTTAACTTCCATTAAAAATATTCGAATTCTGATTAAACAGATCGTGTTTATGAAATGAATAAAAAACCAACAGTTTAAAACCATGTCAATGCTTGAGGTCAATAACTTGCAAATATGGTGAATATACCGCGCTTGCAGTGGCGGAAGCTGATCTTTATTAATATGTATATATATAATGCCACAAGAGTATGCATAGAATGAAATGTAGTTCTATGCATATGGAAATGTTGTATTGTGTTTTTCATAAAATAAATAAAATATAGTCTATACGAATAGTACAATGTGCCAATGCGAATGAGTGTATTTTTGTATTCAAAACAAAACACTTAAAAAATGAGGAAAACCTGTATGTCTATTGTGTTCAGATTTGTTCGGATTTGTTTGGATTTGTTTGTATTGTATAATATTGTAATTAAAACGTTAATTTGAAAGTGCGCATAATGTTATGTAGTGTAATATATAGCAAATAATTGGCAAGTTATGTTATTGTAATTTGATTAAACAGTTGATAATATGACAGTTTTTCATCCTAACCAAATCATTACAAAAAAATGTAAAATTTAACTCATATTTACCTCTCATATTATTTAAAAAATGTGTATCAATCAATGTTGGAGATTATAACTTTCCTTTTAAGTGGAATGGATCAAAGACGACATTAACACAAAATAAATGCTTCCTACAAGTTTGGGATCGACGGTGGAGATGCTCTCTATGCTCTCTATGTTATTCAGTAGTGGCCTATGTCAACAATACATTCAATTTTCAGGGTAGACTGTTGGATCTGGTGTATAAAAGCAATCAATATGACGTCATTGTTATTAAGAGTGCTGTGCCGTTGAGTAGAGTTGATGCCTACCACACTCCCATAGAAATTATGTTTGATAAGAGTGTGGGATGCATGATAATACCCAGTCCGCCTGCAATAGTGTTTGCCTACAAACTTGAAGACGAAAGCGTGTGGAATACAAACGGACAAATAGTATCTCAGATTATTCTGCGTACTGTTTACTAAGGAACAGATTTGCATCGTCACAGCGGAGTCTGTATGACGAGTACCTCCAGAAAATCCAAAATGATTTGATTAATGACCCTACCGAGTTTCTGGCATACGTAGATAGTAAAAAAGACAAAAGGTTTTCCTTCCATGATGAGGTTGAATGATGACAATTCCTCTGTTATCCAAGATATTTGCGAAATGTTTGGAACATTGTTTGAAAGTGTTTACATTTCTGAAGACGCAGTGGAACCTTTTATTGGCGGATCCAGTTTGAACTTTTGTAGTTTACGAAACTGTAGATCTGGGTTCAATGAACTTTTCTCGCAGTGATGTTCTTAATTACATGTGTAATCCTAGCTAGTGTATTTTCCCTCTAAGCCCACAAGAAGTAATAAGACATTATTAGTTTCTATATTTTTTCCACTGGGAGAAAAAGAATTCCCAAAAAGATAATAAAAGAACATTTTCATTTCCTATTCTCTACTTTTATCTAGCATATAGTTTATTATTTTTCTTGTTTATTGGTGGTGTGATTATCTGTTAATTATGTATTTTTCTATGTACTTTTCAAGTTACTTTCCATTACATAAAATGTATGATATTGATGGTGATTTTATATACTGTATACAGTTAAAGTAATTAGTATATGAAAACGATACGTATTACTTGACAATCGAGTAAACGACCAATAATTAAAAAGGCCGCTTTGTTCCCACCCAAAACATATTGAATCACTGACAATAACATTGACAATCCCAATTAAGCACAAAAACTCACAGAGACTTTTTAATATTGTACGCGTTTTGGTGTAAAAGTCGTGTATTTAAAATATCGTACTTAAAATAATATACACGTTTATGCAAATTTGCGCGCAGTCGCCCGTAATGAGATGTGAAAACGAAATCATAAACATTAAATAATACAAGTGTATGTACGCGAGTGTCGAGTGTCGAGTATGTATTATTTGTATATATACTACGCATGTTATTGTCATCGTAACATAACATAGCACCTTTAACACTTACTCGCATCGTATTGAGTATATATAATGAGTATGACTAGACTATACTCAGTTGAATATTTACAGGGTGGCACGTAATTTTTTGTATTTACTTTCATAGGTTCTCATAAAAAAAAACAAATTAACAAAAATTACAATTTTTTCCTAATAAAACATCATATACCAAAACAAATTGTTTAAATATAATAAAAATAAAAATCACTAATTTTTTTAGTAACTAATCAAATATGTTGTATACTAACGCCCGTATATTTTTTAAAAACTAAAACCGATCCTTCCAACATGCACTGTTTTTTTGGGTTTTAAGTAACATTTTTACGAGGCTTTGGAATATATACATCAAAAAATGCCAATTTATGGTAACATTTTAAATTCTGTAACGATTATGCAAATTTGATGAATAAACAACGAAACACAAATATTTTTGCTTAAAAAGTTCGTCTTATGATCTCAATACTCTATGGACTATAGAGATTTTGTTTTAACAGCTCTTGGCAGTTGCTGGTTCATTTTCGCAGAGTTTAAAAGAACGCACTCGTATCTTCGTTGTTAAGCTACCTTCCTTAATAACACAAAGGTGAGATAAGTAATTGGAACTGTACGATTGATGAAATACAACAATTTTAAATAATAGTCAACGAAACTAAACAAACAACTAGACATCGCAAATGTTACTGAGGATACATTTTGATATGATGTGTCTAGTGTATCGATCCTACACCAAGATAACCCTTGACTTGCTCCGTCTTCATCCTTTTATTAAGATTGCAGAGTTTTTCAAGAGATCGTATA
Source organism: Bolitophila cinerea (assembly GCA_010015015.2). Lineage (NCBI taxonomy): Eukaryota > Metazoa > Arthropoda > Insecta > Diptera > Mycetophilidae > Bolitophila > Bolitophila cinerea. The sequence goes on from JAAAKO020016770.1 coordinate 15,871, forward strand.
GGTTTCCGTTTGTCAACCGACTCTACGGTTTATAAGCCATCTAAAAATAATAAGAAATGCCAACCTTAACTTTTTTGTTTGGTCCTGTAAAATGGATGTCGCAAACTCAATGCCAAGAAATATCACAAATCATACAATTTTCCGTTTTGGACTCGGAGGGATTCG